>JAPWTK010001026.1:0-101356 GCA_029963805.1 Aromia moschata | reverse complement strand
TTTCACGTACCGCTGTCAATTTTAATGTTCTTGGAACACCCTGTATCGTTTTATATTTTTTGAGCAGGCTTGGAGAGACAATTTCAGAGAAATATAACATTTGTCACCTGTCTTAAGTCCGATCGTCAATTGTCTGACATAAAAGTCTGTTTGACATTACGCTCTAATGAGCTTAAACGTGTTACTTACAATTAGTTAAAAAGCTAGCAGTAAAACGTGGATTAATCACTTCGGGCATAGAATGGCTGGCTCGTCCAGACGTCTGATTTAAATCTGGGTGATTATTTTTTATGAGGCTATTTAGAAAGCCTATATCACACAACCACCTAACAGAAAATTTAAAAACGAGAATTAGAAATTAAATTCGGGGAATCACACTTAGGAAGTGTTAGGAGAGCATATCGAACATTTATATAACGGTATATTTTTATTTGTTATCTCTTTTGAAAACTCTTAATGTATCACTTACTGTTTTCTCCATGTTATGTTGTTTCTGTTACTGATAACTACCATAGTTAGATACATTTCCCAATTCAACAGCTGTTATCACGATAGCCACGAAAGCAACAGATAACAAATGTTATATTTTTGAAATTGTCTCTCAAAGGCCTGTTCAAAAATATAAAACAATACAGGGTGTTTCATTTAAAAAAACTATCATTGACAGCGGTACATGAAACTCGAATGCCTTGTATACATTCACTATTTCTTGAAAAATTCTAAACTGAAAATAAAAATTGATATGTCGAAGAATTTCGTTAAAAAATCAATGATGCATGAGTTTTTAATTATATTCCAAACTTTAGCCCCTGACCGTATAAGCAGTGATTGTTTTCATTAGATGCGGAATTTCTCGTTTTTAAAACTATAGGAACGTTCATTAACTAACTAAATGAAAAGTCCCTCGGTTTTATTGGTTGTCAAGCTTAGGTCGGTAAATGAAACAAAGTTTCTATTCGTCACGAGGTTCACAAGAGTTCATTTTAAAAAAATCAACAGATATATTCACTCTTACAAGAAGACTTTGTATCACTTACTTTTCTAGACGATAGGTTTTCATTAAACTGTAGAAGACACAAGACACTAAAACCAGACTTTGAATTTAGTCTTTTTAGATCTTTTAGATTTTATATTAGATCAATTTAGATTTAGATTTAAATATAGATTTAGATCAATTCTTGTTAATAACTATTTTTGTTTCCACGAAAAAAGTGCCGAATAAGTTTTATAACGTCGATTTTTAGAGGTTACCTTTTTTAAATTTGAAATCCTTTAGAAACCACAGTTACAAAAGTAAAGTAAAAAAGTTTCATACTTGTTTTTTTTTGCGTTATATCACATACTTACATTTTGAAAAAGAGTCGATCGTAATTCCATAAACCCTCTCCAAACGTAATATCTTTTATCTGTCTTACCTAGTAATGTTTACATTGCACTTTTATTAGATAGATAAAAACAATAATCAGGCGTCTTATTAACTATTTTAAATTATTGTATATGCGAACAGAAATTTAGCACATCATAAATTTTATAGTATTGTAAAATCGATAGCCAGTATTCAGGTCATAAACAACCCGTAATAACTACATATGCGGCAGCATGGGGGTCCTTTGGTCAAGCACGTGATCAGGGTGATTGATTGTGGGGTAAATTAAATGGGGTTTATCAGATTTTGCTTTGTCTGTCGCCGCAGAATGTAAGCAATGCCCGCTTTGGGCGATTACACGGGTGCATACAGTGTGCGATTTTTTGAAGTGGAACTACCCGACTTAATAATTGATTAGGTATTGATGACGTTTTTCATTGTCATGGCCTTCTATGATGGGTTATATGGTGTGAAAATTGGAGTTTCACTGTTATGCATATTCCGTATTTAAGGGAATACCAGCTGTGGGATGACAATTCAAACGCATAAATAAATGAAATCAGTTTGAAATATCTACGAAAACTCTCTAATTTTTCCGAATTCCTGAATACGAGAATTACGAAAAAATAAAATCACATCACATATTTTTCTGTTTTTCGAATATATCCCGATATCCAATTTTATCAAGGCTCGTATTTTCGTAAGAAAACAAGGGACCCACATAATATTTTGTGGGGTGATTACAACCACCACCAACAACTATTACTGTTACCTACTTTCTCTTAATACGGTTCTGTCAGATAGCGAATTTCTCGTCTTAATCATAAATTAAACACTATGTATACAAAATAAAAAAAAGGAATCATCACAATTTTTTTCGTAATGAATTAAATATCTTATAACAGTAGTTTGTGTTAAATTTGGATACAACCTTTATGGCCTTCATGACCTTTGTAGTCTTTATATGACCTTTATGAATGACCTGACAGACCTCTGTGACCTATATTGCCTTTATGGCTAATGTGATCTTTATGATCTTTATGACCCTTATTATCCATATGACTTTTCTGAATTTTATGATCAGTATGATCTTTCCGACCAATATGACCTTTACGACCAGTGTGATCTTTTATGAACTGTATGACCTTTATGGCCAATATGACCTTTATGATCAATATAACCTTTATTTAAACTTTAGCCATTTTTTAATTTGTATATTAAAAACTGCAAGAACTGTTATTATTAGTAAAAAAATGATCTTACATTTTTCTTTACAAATCTGTTTTACTTTGTTATAGAGTTAAACGTTTTCCATAGGATGACATAAACTTCTGATAATGCTAATAAAAATAGTTTTGAAACGACTTTGTGTTCCGGAAATAATACGTCCATTCACCGGTAATGATTTTGTTAGAATTTCCCGAGGAACTATTAAAGGAGATAAATAGTTTAATCATTAACTGTTAAATGAGTCACTTTAAACTAAGTGTCAGGTTGATACGACGCAGTTTCAGTGCCTTCGTTCGGTAGCGTAAAAATGAGTAACATTTCTGCGAATAGCCGCCGAGTTGACAGTGTCGATGAATAGTGTGTAAATCCTTTCTTTCGCAAAAGCAAACACTGGTGATTCACTTGAGTAATTATTTAAGTTGTTGTTTATCCTATTTATTAATAAATCACTGTAACAAGGTTAAGGTCATTATTATTTACTTACATACAAGAAATTTTGAAGTCATAATGGTTAAACAGGAGAGAGTTCTCTGGAAATAGACATTCAGTGAATAAGAAAGACACACATACTGTCAATTGCGCACCATATTTAGTAACATGTACATATGAGTGAAAGTCACAATCAGCCTGCACGTTTGTGTTTTGCACACATTTCTTGAGCTTTGAAATAAATATTTTAGTAACACAGGGTGAGTTAGTGCGTATTTAGTCTATTGAACCGTTGTTTTGGGGGAGGGGGGGGGGGGGGGGGGGGAGGTAGGGGGACTTATAATGGAAAAAAAAAAAAAAAAAATTTTTGGAGTAGAAAAAAAGAGAATAGTAGAAAAAAAAAAAAAAGAGGGGGGAAGGGGGGGGGGGGGGGGGGGGGGGGGGGGGGGGGGGGGGGGGGGGGGGGTGTTGGTGTGGGGGGGGGGGGGGGGCGGGGGGGCCGGGGGTGTTGTTTTTTTTGGGTGGGGGGAGGACGGAGAGGAGGAAAAAAAGAAAAAAAAAAGGAGGGGGGAAGAAAAGAGGGGGGGGGGGGGGGGGGGGGGGGGGGGGGGGGGGGGGGGGGGGGGGGGGGGGGGGGGGGGGGGGGGGGGGGGTTTTCCTCGGGGGGGGGGGGGGAAAAACCACCGGGGGGGGGGGGACCTCCCCACAAAAAAAAAAAAAAAAAAAAAAAAAAACCCTTAAAAAAAAAAAATTTGGGTTTGGGTGTGGGGGGTTGAGGAGGTTGAAAGGGGTAAGTATTAAAAATAGGTAAAATAAACAGAGAAAAGAGCTCTATATAAATATTCTACCCTTCTCACCCCACCCCTTTGGGGTATATTTTTTTCCATTTTTACTTTTACATCCGGGTCATAAAAATGTTCAGGTCATCAAGGTCATAAATGTCATAAAGGTTTTAGAGGTTATTAAGTTCATTTAGGTCATTGATGCCATATAGCGTATAAAGATCATATCGATGATAAAAGTCATATGGGTCATAAAGATCATCAGCCATACAGTTCATAACACTTTTAAGAATATAAACGGTTTGGCCTACTTAAATGTGGAAAAATTAGATGTGGAAGTAGCTGGCAGCGGTTTTACAATTATGCATTACGTCCACTGTACGTATTCATTATTCATGTTATGTAAAATCAATCCATGTGAAAATATTTAAGAATGTGTGTTTTTTTAAAATCATAGCAAAAAGTTATACGTCGCATGAGTGCATTTAGACATTCAAGAAGTTCCTCATTGCATGAGGAAAGTGTCTTTGGATGACCAAGGCTAGAGAAAACAAAAGTGATGAAAGAATCATTCAGTGATATGCATAAAGGTAATTGTCTACTTTTTACTCACACTTTCAAAGTAACCACACCATTTGAAATGCATAAAAATGCGTGTGAAAGCTGGAGCTTTTCACAGTTTAAAGCTCCACCCTATCTTCATTACTCAAAAGTAGTGAAGAGATAATGAGTTTTTTTACGTTTTATTAGCTACCCAGGTTTCCAACGTGGACAAAGAGCTCACGAGAGATATTGGTGCCCATCAATCGACAATATCTCGAACCGTTAACAATGGAATGACGAGTATTGTGCAGAAAACAAATGTTTGGATTTGGAAACAGTGGCCACTCACTTTTATACATATAACTAATTGCCTCAATAATTTGTAATGTAGATATTATCTTACGTAGTAAGGAAGAATAACATCAGTATCGGTTGTGTAAAAATGAGTCCACAATATATATATGGAGTAATGGAAGTATATGGAATAATGAGAAATTAGAATTCCTCTTATAAGCGGCGTTTTTAACATTCCGTTATTAATATTGAACGAGTTAATGTCCAGCCTAACGATAGTTAAGCTTAATATGTTTTATTGTCCGTACCATTGTCCATTTCATGGGCATTGTAAGTGTATCCAATTCGAGGGAAGGTGTGCATGAAATTATGACAATTTACAACAAAGTATAATTGTTTTATTATATTATGTATTATTTTATGTAATATATAATTGGTATAATGTGCTACTTGTTATTTTGCATTCATTTACAAATAAATTGATTTAAATTGATGCACAACATTTTTAAAATACCTTTATCTAGTTTCAAAACAAACGGTATGTGATAGCCGAAATAAGAAATGTGGTATAATATAATGTAATATGTTCCAAGGACACTCTTTAGTACATATGTATTATTTGAGAAAATATGCAACGCGAGATTGATTCTCCGTTAATCGTAATTCATCTACAGAAGTCTCAGATTCGGAATTCGCTCTTAGTAGGTCTCATCAGTGTGATATATCTGGCAGCGAATGACGAAGAACAAGCACGCCTTTTATGTCCCTGTTCAGGAGAAAATAGGGTGGTGTTACATTGAGGGTATCACTCTAATGTGTTCAAATCGGACTAGATGTTTTCACTTAATACTGAAACAATGATTTATATGCAACGCCCGCGTTTCGTCAACCCTGTTGGTATAATCAGATGATTCAAGAAGGTTGGAATCATTCTAGTTTCATGAGTTTAACTGACTTACCGTAAATGTGTTTCGGGAAGGACATTTGGGAGTTTCCGACTTGAGTTTTGTTTGTGTAGTATCAAATATTATAGTATTTCGTTTCAGTATGTTAGACAGGAAGGCCGTTTGTATTTTCCCATATTTCAAATGAGGTTTGTTAAGAAAGTTACATTATAACATTAACAAAGTTAAGTTATTTTAGAGGCTCATAAGTTAAATTGAATTGAAAAAGGATATGACAAAGTTCATTATGTTGTTGAAATGTTTATGTATGTATATTCTTTATAGCTTTTTGTACATTGTCACTTTTTTTAGCAAATTTTATGTGAATCTAAGTCATAGTAAGCGTGGAAATGAAAAATAATGGTAAATAACAGTAATAAACGCTAATATGTTTATAATATAATAAGTGTGGGCAGAAGAAATAAGTTTAGCAAGTGTAGTTTTGGGGGGTAATTTTGAGGCCGTCTTTCGCCTCCCCTAAACAATTTATTCGCAGCTAAAAAATAGCTGTCACTTAATTTTCAGTGCTATACCTTTCTAAAATTTTATGAAAATCGGAGACGGAGTAATACGAGAATTCGCATTACTAAACACCATCATTACTAGAGATCGCCAAAGTGAGGATCAATACAGGGTCTCACTAGGCCATACAATTACCTATGTGTAATAAACCTGTGTCTTAGGTAGATGTGAACCCTATGTTTTAGTTAGTGACATTTTTTTTAGTATATTTGGGTATACGTGGTTAAAATAACTCGAATGTTGAAAAACCTTAATATATTTGAATATAGTGCAATTCTCGTTTAAATAATAACTATCTGGCAAAATAGACGAACTGCACTTCGCTGATAATATTTGGTCTTGCCTATCATATCAGTGAAAACATCCCATGAACAGAAACTGTTCAGTCTTAGGGCCAACCGCGCATGCATGTCCTGTGAGCCCATGTATGAAGCAATGCATTCATGAGTCGTTCAAAGTTAAAACCATGTATGTCTGAATACTGGTTATGATCCTCATATCCGCGATGTTTATTTATTGTACAACAGTTCAGTTATTTTAGTATTAGTTATTTAGTATTTTTTAGCTATAGTATTGCTCATACAGAGTTTTAAATAAATCATGTGCCAGTGGCAGTTAACCCGATTTTTTAAATGGAACGTATAGGGTACGTTTTTATAATCCGGAATCTACTATTTTTTCTGAGTAGAACGATAGAAAACTCTGTGGGGTTATCTCTGATAGTTTTTGAGATATTTATACACTTGAAAATATAGGGTATAGTATGGAGTTTAGAAGGAATAAGGCCTTAAATAAACGAGATTCGAACACAGATCAGGCAGCATATACACTAATCAAAACGAAAAAGGAGCCACTTAATTAAAACAATAAAGAGCTTAACCGCACATATCTTCATTTTTCTTTTTTCCTGTAAGCATCACAAGTAGATTAAAAAAAAAGTGTACTAATTTTTTAGAGAACTGTCCAATATATTTAAATAAAAAAGAATTGTAATAAGAAGTTATTCCAGTAAAAAAATATCCACATTTTTAACAGTGGCTCCTTTTTCGTTTTGAGTAGTGTATCACACATTTTCTAGTGAATATATCTCAAAAACGATAAGAGATAACCGCATAGATAATAATTATATTGCTGTATTCGGAAAAAAATAGGGATTCCGTTTTTGGAAAAATATGAAGCGTGTTCCAGTTAGAAAAATCGGATTTATCGCCACTGACACGTGACAAGGCTCTGTAAAAATAATGGTATATTTAAAAAATATATAAAAAATGACAACAGTTTAATTCTTACGCAAATTTGTATGCCATATATTACGAGACAGAGGAGGGGTTCATTCTCAATCAATCACCGTGTACATCACTGTACATGTAGCGCTAGTGCGATTCTGTGATGATCCTCACTATTATTATTCGTATTTAAACAGTTTTGGCAAATTTCGAGGTGTGCCTTTACGTATTCATAACGACCCTTTTACAATTTTTCATCATCAAGAGAAGCCATGGGTATATGCCTATAAGGTATCGGTAAAAGCCTTAAATCATATGGCCATATTGGAGCAAGGTTTGCCAGAATCTGAAATTGAGTGGCCGATATTGGTATTTATAAATAACGTCGTTCTACCTTGAATATAATTTAATATCGATAGCATTTCTACATCATCCCACTTTGTCGTCGAATAACAATATTCATATTTGCATATCGGCATACCACCGCTCTCTTTATGGAAATCTAATCCACAGCAATAATAAAAATTATATTAGCGGCACTACTGTTCCTAACCGAAAAAGGATAACTAGGTAACCCGATAGCGCGGTGCAACCTTCTGTTTCTGTGCGACGAAGACTCGCTCGCCCATATATCGATTGGCCTTTGCATTGGCCTTTATCATTAATTTATATCTTATTGTTGCTTTTGTATCTCTCGGCGTTTACCATTCGTCCGTCTCCGATGGGTAAAGATAAAAATTGTAATTAAGGCATTATAGTCGAGTCACACAAAAGCGAAGAAAAAAACTGATTTATTGTCGTATTAGGCCAGTAAAATAGGGTCTACTGATGGAAATAAGTGTTGGAAAGCGGAAAAGCATTTTGATCGCTTGATTTTATGTCAAACATAAATATTATAGGTTTGTACGGTCCCTCGACGCAAGCTTACAAAAAATACGAAATTTTCATATTTTTTCAGTTTTTCACTTATAACTCCAAAACGGTTTTCAGAGAACTTTCCTATCACAAGAATTAAAGAACATTAAATTCTGCGTCGAATAAACTTTAAATTCGGTCCAGTGTAGTGTGGTTGAAATCGATGGTCGAAAAATGAACTTTTTGAACTAATTCGATATACGAACAGTGACTTTTCCGACGTCTGAAACATGAAAACGGCTATTCTAAATGAAAACCCTTATAGAATGAAAGATCTAGTGTACCAAAAAGTTTTCCGTTCAGCGAGTATAATAATTCTTATCATAATCATAATGCAAACCATTAATTACTTCTGATGAAGACACTTGCAAAAACTGAAGCTCATTCGGTCTCACTTCGCTTAGTCGGACCGTGTCTTGCCCACAGCCGTTCTATTGCCAACCTATGAAGACCAAGTCTTCATAGGAATTGCCCACCCATGAAGATTTGGTCTTCTTGGTTTCAGGGATCAGGCCAACCTCATTTTCTTGTCCCTCATATTCAAGAACAAGAGATGAATGTGAAACAAAGGTTTAGCAATAATTGCAAATGTATGAGCTGAATGAGCCAGTTAGGCTTATTCAGATCCTCGACGAGCAATTCTACGTCCGCTTCGTTATTGTTTATAGTTGAAAGCTTTTCATCTGCTAGGTATAGGAATATTTCATCAGTGCTTAAAAATGTGTCCTGCAAGTGTCAGGTTGTAGTTGCCAGTTAAAATGTGTCCGAGGTGATTGTAGTTGTCGGAAAGCGGTGATGAAATTCCTATATATTCTTAGGTTAGGATGCAAGGGCCAGTCATGCACAAACACACCAGATGAACTACAATCAGAATTTTAAAGTTGGTAAAAATTGTGGTTTTTTCGACCGTCGATTTCGACCACTGGATCGAACTGAAAGTATTGAGCACTCATTCGACGCAGAAGATATGCTCTTTAATTCTTGTAATAGGAAAGTTCTCGTTAGGAAGCACTGTTTTGGAGTTATACGAGGAGTGTAAATTAAATAATGAGATTTGAGTTTTTTTAATTTTTTTGTATTCGAATAGAATTACAATTCAGTATTGTCTTCCATTCCTCATAGCAGTGTTGGAACTCGTATATCTACTGGTATCTATATATGTAGATTAAATATACTCATATATCTAACCTTCAGCTGGTAGGTTACAGCCGTTTGAATGTTTTCTTTGGTCCTAAAATGACGTCCCTTGAGTCGATTTTCATTGTCGGGAAGAGAAAAAAGTCGCAAGAACTCAAAGTCAGGCGAATAAGGAGGCTGAGGAGCCACACGAATGTTTTTACTGGACACAAACTGTTTTAGTGAAATGGCTGTGTGACAGGGCGCATTGTCGTGATGCAACATCCAGTTCTTTTTGAAGTTTGGTCTCACACGCATGATCCTTTTTCGAAGTTTTTCAAGAACCTCTCTGTAAAAGCGTTGATTTACTGTTTGGCCTAGAGGCCCAAACTCTTTGTGGATAATGCCCTGGCTATCAAAAAAGCAAATCAGCATGCATTTGATCTTCGACTTGCTCATTCTTGCTTTTTTGGATTTGGAGAGCTTGAAGTGTGCCATTCCATACTTTAGCGCTTGGTTTCCGGGTCGTTCTGAAACACTTAATTCTCATCACCAGTAATGACACGTTTCATAAAATGGGGATCATTTTCAATCTACTGCAAAAAGTCAAGACACCTTTCTCTCCTGATGTCCTTTTGTTTCTGCGAAATGTTTTTTTTGGAACCATTTTTGCGCAGATTTTTCTCATCCCCAATTCGTTACTCAAAATCTGATGAACAGTGGTGTGATTCAAATTTAACTCTTTGCCTATCATTCTTGCCGTCAAGAGACGGCCTGAACGCACAAGATCCTGTATTCTATCGACATTCAATTGGTTCTCGAAGATGAAGGCCTTCCGTTGCGTGGTTTATCTTCAATCGACTCTCTTCTGAGAATGCCGAACCACCGAAAAACCAGGGCTCTTGAAAAAATACTGTCTCCGTAGGCGTGTTGAAGTTTTGCAAACGTATCCGTTGCGCTGTGTCCAAGTCTGAATCAAAACCTGATAGTACACCGTTGCTCAAAATTAATGTCACTCATTTTTAAAACGCACTAGAAAAAATCGGTTTACGAAAACAGTCACAAAGAACAAACAAATGACTAACAAGTTCAAACTTGTACTGAAGTCCCGTCTCCGCAGTGTTGCTAGGCGCTACGTTGCCAGTCTCATTACTTAATTTACACACCTCGTAAGTAGATCCCGATGCGATGGTAGTCAACGAGCCACCGTTCTCGAGTTTTTTCGTCGCAGGATCGATCTCCCGCTTTCCAACATTTATTTCCACCAACGGTCCCCATAGTCTAGTTTTACTGGCCTACGTCTTGGTGGTGCGGAATACTTGAGTACCGAGACTTTGTAAGTGAAATTTTCTGATCGAGGAGGCTGTTTGCAAGACGAGACCTTGCGGGATATAAAAAGAGTTTGGATCTGTCGAAGCAAAAAAAAACTTCACATTCAAACAAAGCGCACATCTCGTCATCTACTTACTTTTGTTATTAAATCTTATATGTATAGTCCTTCTATTTTTAATTGAAAATGATAAATACGCCTGGGGAACAAAAAAAGCGGTGCAACTCTATGATTCCATGGGCGTGCATAAATCTTTTTATAAATTCGAAAATTGTGAAATAATTTTTTTTCATTCAAATCAATATAGGAGATTAAAATTAGCCTGCATACAAAACTCTTAATATTTTGTAATATAATTTGCTGTAAACAATGTCACTGGCGTCTTAAACAAGTCAGAATTCGAAATGTCGTAAATCATTTTAACGACGTCGTAAAAATTTTATGGCACAGTGGCCGAAGAAGTATTAGCAATGTATTAAATGCAAAGTAGTCTAATAGTCTCGTTGACCGCTGTTACCGCCAGTGGTTTACTCTGTGCCGCCAGCCGCCGTTGCCGGCTCTTCAAAATTTTCTTGAGTATAGTAATATACATAAAGTTGTTTGAATTTATAATTATTTTTTCCAGCAATTTTAAACGCTTTATTTTATTGCTAACTAATAAATTTATATCTGTGTATTTTTTTTTTAAATATCTCCAAACTAGCTTTCTAAGAACGCCACGAACTAACAGTTTAATGAAGTATGAAGTATACTTGTATAGTGAGCTTAACAATTTTAGAAAATATATCTGACAACCTTGCTTTTTTCTACCTATTTTCAATTTAGAATGGAAATAGAGTACAATTAATAACAAGATTTTTCTGAACTTACATCTGATTCGTCATCAAAAAGAGAACAGGTGTCATCGTCGGAAGACGATGACAAACTGACATTCTGGGGTGGGTAACTGACATTGGGAAACTGACATTGTTGATAAAAAAAATGCTAAACGCGACGCACTTGCTGCAGGATGGCTCAAAAATGCGGAATCACCTCGTCTACAGGAACAACCGAGAGTCGCGGAGTAGTTTAAGCAATATTTATAGCAAAAGAAAAATTGAGAAAAAAAATGTCCAACTGAAAAAAGTGTATTTGTTTATGAAAAGTCGCTAATTAAACAATAAAAATGTCAAAAAATTTTTAATTTTTTATTTTAGAAAATATATCTGACAGCCTTGCTTTTTTTCTATCTATTTTCAATTGAGAATGGAAATAGAATACATATTAAGAAGCGAAGAAGCCAGTGGCGTTTCGTGTTAATTTTATTTGATGGGCTCTAATTTCTTGCTTACAGGGTGGAACAGTCAAACGAAAATATTAAAAAAAAAAATTGTCAAAATTAGAAATACGAACTTTTATTTATATTTATTGAAGATGTAACACACACGCATGGAAATTAATTGGGTGCTTAAGAAATATATATATTTTTAAAATAATGATCAGAAACGCGGCGTCCTTTTTTTTACCCAATCTCGGAGTTTACGAATGAAGCCCTCCATGATTGTGTAGCATTTCCAACGGAATTGTATTGACCTCTTGCTGAATTCGCTCTTTTAAATCATCTATAGTCTCTGGCAGATGCCCCCAAAGGAAAAAGTCAGGAACCGTTAATAACAAGTCCGATGAATTTTTCCTCTCTGCACTCGGAATATTATATCACGGATGAAAACACATTTTTTCAGCAGGATAGTGAAAGTAGTCGAAGTGTATGCAGTTGCTAAGAATTTTCTGAGGCCCGCATTTGCTCATTACTAATAACGGCGATATTCTGTGGCCTGCTCGTTCACCAGACTTGACGGGTCCGAACTTTTTTTAGAGGCATCTCAAATCTTAAGTCTTCAGACACAACTCGCTAACCACCACAGATGATGAGGATAAATATTTCATTGGAAATGCTACGCATTGTCATATGGAGAGCTTTTATTATTTTTAAAAAATGGATATGTCTTCAAGTATTAAGTATCTATAAGAAATGAAGTACATATCTTCAAGAAAAATTAAAAGTTCGTTTCTTTGTTTCTGACATTTTTTTAAATCTTGCCGTTTAACTGCCCCACCCTGTACTAGCAATATAATAAGAATTTGTCCACAACTCATCGGTATTTTTATCAAAATCCAACTGCGATTTTTGATATTGATATTTTTCATCTTAAAATAGAACAAAAGTCATCTCCCCAGCGTACTTTTATTGAATGGAAGATTTCCATCGGATTCGTTCTGTCTTTTGTTCAACGTTTTCATCAGATAAAAGGAGCAATATATTTTATGACTATGGCATGAATGTGCTCATCGATAGAAATGTAAACGCCTAAACTCTAAATATTTTTTTCGCAATTCATGAATTAAAAAGTCATCTAAATTTCCATTCGACTGGCGACGTAATATTGTAAATACATGTAACTTCGTTGAATTTCAGTACAGGCAAACTATTCACATTCTTAAAACTCGTATTAACGACACTTGTAAAACTATTCAAACGAATGGAGATCGTTTAACGATTAAAATTTAGAAGTATTTAGATTTAACATAAAATTAGACTTCTCAGGTCTGTTGTACTTCAGTAAGAAGTGGGATTTGTTTGGGCAGGGAAACGATGGTGGTTGGTGAGTTGTTTATAGTCGTGTGTTTATTATGGGATATGCAAATATATGTGGATATAAATATTCAGCTGCATCACAGTTTCTTGTTGTTCCAAAATGTATGTATCATTTGACCATATTAAACTTTTTTTAAACCATATGAAAATTTTTACAGTATAAAAATGTAACCCTTTTCAATGCCATCTAAAAATGAAACTTTTTACCCAAGCTGATCTACGTCCCCATTTAATCAATTTTGTATCTCTTACCATTGCCAAGATACCCATGCAATATATAGAATATTTCATTACTATTGCGAAAAAAAAATCAGAATGAAGTTCCTTGCATGTAAATAAAAAAAATATTTTCCGGAAACGTTTCGTTTCTGAGATACGGCATATTGAAAAAAAACTTATTTTTACTAAGTAACATTTGAAAAACCATTATTTCTTGAAACTCTATGTGTTTATTTATAGAAATAGTGGACAGCTATGGATGTAATTAGATTAATTTACTCATTCCAGTGGCGTTCTGGGGGCATCTCAGCTGATATTAGGAAAAAATATACCACGGCACTGCTTTTTATTGTTTATTTTTTCAGATTACGTAATTAAAAATACAACTTTTTTTGTCTCTTTACTGTTTTTCGCATCTCGCTTTATTTTCGAGAAAAAAATCAAATATTTTTGTTTAAATTTCCACACTGTATCTCGGAAACGAAGCGTTTCCGGATACTAGTTAATATGATTTTTTTTCTTACGTTAGTGCAAAGAATTTTTTGCTCAATATTAATAAAACACTAAATTATAGAATAGTAACGCACTGAAAGGGTAGAATACATCTGTCCGTATCAAAAATGTTTATCAAAATAATAATCATAATATTAATCCAGCTCAACACCTCATCTAATTCATACAAATCGCCCTATATTAATTAAATCTGAAGTGAACGTGTACATGGAAGATCAACAAACATTTCCTGTTTATATCATGTATCACCACAATCATTGGTAAATACGGATAGATTCCCTAAAGCCCATTTCACTTAATATAAATTGTTTGTTTATGTACAGTAGATAAAAATTTACTTCCTCTATTTGTTATTTGACTGAATTCGCCTAATTGACCTCTTAAAACGAAATAACATGGGGAGCCTTTGGTGTCCATTTTATTTTTAGACACTTTCGGTTCGTGTAGGTTGGTGCTCCAAATTAAGGTGTTGATCTGATAATCTGTTCCGCATTTTTAGGAAAGTCGATGCCATAATTGTTTATTACTTATAGAGTTTGATTATTCCCAGTATTTGACTGTTATAAATTTTCAGAGTTTGTTGATAGAGTAATTTTTCCGGTTAATTTTCATTGAGAATATAATTTAAAACGTTAGTGTTAGAACAGCACTTATAGAATAACAGACTGAAATGTCTCGTATAAATTTTTGATGTAAGACATTTTGTATGAGTATGTATATATGTCGAGAGTTAGAAAAGTGAACATTATTAGATATAATCATACTGACCCCGCCAAAAAGTCTACACCATGTCGGAAACTTTTGAAGTAAAAACTACACGAGCGCCTGACCTGTCATACGAGGTGTGTAAATTAAGTTGTGAGACTGGCAGCGTAGCGCCCGATCTAGCAACACTGCGGAGACGGGACATGGGAGGACATGTAATGTTAACATGTAATGCACCCTCAGTACAAGTTTGAATTTGTTAGAACCGGTTTTTTCTAGTGCGTTTTAAAAATGAGTGACATTAATTTTGAGCAACGATGTGCTATTGGGTTTTGCCAAACGGATACTTTTGCCAAACTTCAACACGCACGCCTGAGGCCGTGTTTTTTCAAGAGCCCAGGTTTTTCGGTGGTTTAAAGCTGAAGGAAGAGAGTCGATCGAAGATGAACCACAGCGGAAGGCCTGCATCTTCAAGAACCGATGAAAACGTTGATAGAATACGGGCTCCTGTGCGGTCAGATCATCGGTTGACGACAAGTATGATCGGGGAAAAGTTAAATTTGAATCACACCACTGTTCATCAGATTTTGACTGACGAATTGGGGATGAGAAAAATCTGCGCAAATATGGTTACAAAAAACCTTTCACAGGAACAAAAGGACATCAGGAGAGAAAGGTGTCTTGATTTTTTGGATTCGATTGAAATTGATTTCCATTTTATGGAACGTGTTGAACTGGTGACAGACTTGGGTGTTTGAGTACGACCCGGAAACCAAGCGCCAAAGCATGGAATGTCACACTTCAAGCTCTCTCAAGACCCAAAAAAGCAAGAATGAGTAAGTCGAAGATCAAATGCATTCTGATTTGCTTTTTTGATAGCCAGGGTATTATTCGCAAAGAGTTTGTGCCTCCAGGCCAAACAGTACATCAACACTTTTACAGAGAGGTTCTTGACAAAACTTCAAGGGTCATGCGTGTGAGACCAATCATCAAGAACAACTGGATGCTGCATCGCGACAATGCGCCTTGTCACACAGCCATTTCTGTAAACGAGTTTTTAGCCAGTAAAAACATTCCTGTGGCTCCTCAGCCTCCTGATTCGCCTGACTTGAGTCCTTGTGACGTTACAGAAATAATGGATGAAGGAATAGCTACACATTTTTGAACTTTATATTAAAAAAAAAAACGGGTATCAACTAAGTACGACCATTTAAAATCAATTTTTATGGAATGGACCTGTTTACTTTTTCATATAACGGTTTTGACATTATAACTGGTTGGTTATGTTTTTAAACTTTTCACCAAATGCTTGTTAAATATTTCACAGCAAACATTCGGAAATGATAAAATAGTTCAAAATTATCCTAGAGACTTTCCTTTTAAATAATTTGAAAAAATCGTTTAATTTTTTTTTAAATAACGCAGTATTTCATTTTTCTAATATAAAATATACTTATGATCTCAATTGAAATGCAAAAACTCAAACTGAAATGTAATAAAATGAAATGCAAAAAAATGTTTACCCTTCACATTTAAAAAAAAAAACGTATTCTGAATTTTTAGATGAAACATTTTGACACTTTTTTGTAACATAATACATATTTTTATTGCTATTTCATTCCATAACATGTTGATTCATATTATGGTATGTTCAGGTAGTTAAAACTTGTTAAAAATAGTTGAAAAACCTGATCAAAGATGTCGTCTTGAAAAGCTGCGTCGATATTTGTGAAGTAATTAAGCAATGCTAAATAAATGCATATTTGCTATAAGGGGCATTCCATAGTGACTGGTGGGACATTTGACTCCGGAATTTGAATAACTATGAGCTATAATTATGTCATCGAAACTTATACAATAGTGAAATGTATCTTAAATCATAGGTGAATAACTAATGTACAACATCCCTTTAAAAAAAACGGAATACTTTCTGAGTTCTTTGTAATTTTTACTTGAACGAACATGACTGGTGGGACACCGAAAAATCCTCCTCTCTTACCACGGTGTACTTGAAGACGAATTTCAGTTCGACCACTTAACTTTCAAGTGAGATGTTTTCCTTAATATAAAATCTATTCTATATGCTTCCATTTTTATCAACAATTAGACTGAAAGCCTACTTAGAAGCAATACAAAAAAATATTTAAATTGTGACTGGTGGGACAGGCCTTTGTGACTGGTGGGACGAGTACAAAATATGTGAACATAGTTGTTTATTAAAATCAGTTTTATGATTTTTATTTCTTACTAACGTTGTTATTGATAAAACATTCTAAGAGGCTAAAAACAATAAAATCATTCAATTGCAGGTCACAAAGAGAAACAAAGCTACAATCTGCAGTATTCAAACAAAATTTAATGATATATTAACTGTGAGCCAGAGTCCCGCCAGTCACATGTGACTGGTGGGACATATTTCAAAAAAGTCTCAAAACTATAATATGGACTTTTTAACAATTATAAGAATCTTAAATAGTTTGCCACATGTGTATTATTACTTCTAAAAAGAATCAGAATTGATAAAGTCATATTTGAGGTTAGAAAAACAACTTTTATCTCTTTTTGCGTGACTGGTGGGACATGCGATATGCTTATATTCAAACAAGAAATACAAAAAACTAACATGGCTTTTCATTTGAATTCTATGTAGTTCCTTAGTTTTTTTAACTCTTTCTCTGAAATATAATCGCCAGCTTACTGAAATTATTTAGATGGCTAAAATTAGTGTTGCCAACCTAAAGAACATTTGCCCCCTAAACAATTCAATACGACAAAAAAGTTTCTATGGAGAAAAAGTGTTTTTTTTTTTTATTCATTTAACAAAATTTGTTTTACAAATTCATAAAATATGGACTTTTAACTATGAGTTAGTACTAAATTAGGAATAATTAAAGGAATTTTAAAATTTATGTTGGTTTCCTCTTTTACATGGAATGCCCCATAAAAGAAAACTAAGTTTATTTTTTTCTTTATCATTATTGACATGAAAATAAATAAATTTGGGATTGAAATGTTTGGACTTTTATTCTTATAATTATTTACTTACACAATACACTCCTTCCGTCTGATGTGTTCCTACTGACTGACTGACTGACCATTTTTTTACCATGGTAAACAATGTTCAGATAAAACATTATATGAACATTTTATTTAGCTGTCGGTATTAGGGTTGCCAGGCCGAAAACAGAAAAAGCCAAACTTTGTTTTTGCAAACAACAAAGTTGGGCAGCCTATTTCACAGAGGTTTTTTATAATATTTTTATGGCAAATCTATATTCAAATACATACACATAATAAAATCATATATGATATAACTTTAATTTATTAATGAATATGAATCACCAACAGAAGCCTAACAGAAACAGGACATGTTCATTTTTAGCCGGACGTCTGGCTACCCTATCTAACCAATTCATTAAACTTGAACATGTAATGTGTGTAAACGTGTAAGCATATGACAATATGTTTATTACTGCTTATGTTTATAACTGAAAGTATCTAAAGTTTTTTAAAATTCAGAACGAACTTGTTGGATAAAACTGTTACGGCTCGAATTTGGGGCAAAATAAATAGAGAGGTACTTTAAAAAAATTGGTACCAATTGAAAACTACTCATTTGTGGATTTGCCACTCCATATACTGTAATTTCTTCGAACCATATTTTTTCTACGGTTGTCATTGTTAATGCATCGTGTATTATCATCCAATTTTTTCTCTAATGACTCAACTTGTGTATCGGCATATCGGAAGTTAGTCTTGATGAGCAATGGGTACAAGCATTCACTCGTGAAGTCATCTTTTCGTTTGAACGTATCGGAAATTCAAATTATGTGTAATCAAGCCATATGTGTTATCACGGAAAAACACACACCATATGTGTGTTTTTTTGGGTTTATCTATAAATTACTATTCATATTAGCTATATTGGAAAGAGAAATTTTCACTTTTGTATTCTTGTTATTAATGGTTTTTTGTAAGTAAATCGAAAGTGAAGGTAATTTATGTGAATGAAGGTTTTAATTCCATCATCATTTATTACAGACGAGTTTCTTTTGCTCATAATTGTTGATGGATTGTTGGAATTTTATCTTCTACGTAGTTACGTTTGTTTAGAAATAGTTGTTTATAGTAACAGTAACTAGTGCCTGTTAACACATATTAACAGGAAAGCTGTATGATAATGATAACTCATGGTCATATTTACACGCATTTTTTTAAATATGGCAGTTTCCTCTTATACAGGGTGGGGAAGAATATTATTTTTTTTTGTTATACATTACTTATATAAATACATATGTACATATACTACGAAAAGTATACTAAATGATATATTGTTTTTAAACTTCCTACCTCTTTATTTATACAGTAAGAGTTACCATACTGCGTACATAGGTGGATATTAAATACATATTAAATATTACATTTTTATGTCAAAGTCAGGCGAATTTACTTACGTACAACAACCCCCCCCCCCCCCCTTCTTAGCGGAAATTTAGACATTGCCAGATCTAACTGTAACTCTGCATAATAGGTCTTTATCTTAGTTTCGAAAATTAGCGAGATTAGAAAACAAACGGAATAGGTGTTTATAAAACCCTATGTTTATAAAAATACATTGATTTACGATAAATTAATATGTCAATTTAATTTTCAGACTGTGTTGCGTATAATAGTTTACTGTTATCTTTTTTCAACTTAACTACAGTGAAACAATTTTAAACTGCTAATATTAATTGAAACAGCTGAGCTGTGAAACAATTTTAAAATGTCAAATAGGAATATTATGTTGATGTGACAACAGCGAAACAAGACTATGCACATTGCACAGTCAAACTTCTGGCGTGTCAAAACAGAGTCGGATTCAGGACTATTATTCAACTCGGACAGAGGGACTATTATTGCAAAGCGATACTTCACAGAAAATACATCATAATACAATAGTGAATATTCGATTAAAGGTACTAGGGAGATAACTATTACACGACGGTATGATATTTAGGTGTCGTAATGTCAGTGGTCACGAAAAATGAAACCTAAAAGATCTTCCCCACAAAAACTCATAAAATGTTTAATATGTCAAAAAGTAATATTACTTTTTAACTAACTTATGATCTCTTTTTTGTAACTTTTTTTCGTCTCTTGTTAAACAGTTGCAGTTCCGTTACAGCTGATTTTGTGTTACTGAATTAATTTTACCTTTAATCTGACGAAATATGTATTAGAGTCTCAAAACAGGTGTTATGGGAACATGTATTTGGAACAGGTATACCGTGGAAAAACGAGCTACCTGGTGTAACACAGGAAGACATCATACCTTATCGTAAAATTCTAGATATCGACACTAAGTCGAGGCATACAGAATTTTAAGATAACAGATATGATGTGTTCATATTCCAAGGGCAGACCTGTTCCAAATACCTGCTTGGCAGGTAAGATTCGAATATTTCCTCGGTTTAAAGATAAAATTCATTAAGTAAATCAAAATCAATTGTAAAAGGTTCTATGAATTTGATATGTATTTCGGAAACGTTTCCGCGCCGGACCTGCTTCTAAAAACAGCAGGTGTTTCGACTCCTATAGTGGGTCAAACATGTTGTCGGTATTATTCACGTCAGCACGAAGCCGTGTACCCAAATAGTCCGGCCCAAGCGAATTCGAAAGCAAGATATCCGCCAAGTGAATAAAATAATAAAATGCTATTTCAAATTTTAACAGCTCCATCGACAAACCTGATGCCTACCATACGCCTGCGCTAGCGATTGATCGCGATTGGTTCCCACTTCATGTTTAGGCGGTGGTGACGTCTACTTAACAAAGGAGTTAACTTATCAATTTCCCTTCATTCTGTTATGTACGCATTAGGGTAACGCGTACTATATGTGAACATAAAACTAGGCCGCGAACATAAAACTCAGGGCTGGACTCGTAATACGTCATGTTATTGATGGAAGATGACATATGAGAAATCAAAGAGACAGGAGTAAAAATGTGTTACTAATGTATGTACATACTAGGACTAGAACAAAAGTCTCGGATACCGACCGTCTTCCAGGCGGCCGCGTATCGGCATCCCGTATTCCAGGTGGCCGTGGCTCGGCCAGCGGGGTGGGGGCCGGGACTACCGCGACGCAAAACAGGTTCCGTATTTGTTTAGTCCTTTGAAGGTCGCGCGCCTGTAATTGTGCATTACTGATTGTTATACTTAATTTATATTATAACGATGGTTAAAACGCCAGCTCCATTTGCTTATCAATTAAAAAAAATTGTGCAGGGTTTTCCAGATTTGAGGTGTTAAAGCTACCACTGTGTACTGTGAAATATGCAAGTGTTACTTACATGTTTACAGAAAAGGACAATGTGAAAAGCACGTAAAGTCGCTAAAACACCGAGAAAATAAAAGAAATGGAATCCCAAGAAGTGAATTCCTATATGAGGACGACGAGGTGTAAGAGTGTGACAACAGATGCGGGAAAAGTAAGAGAAAACGATATTACTTAGTAAGTCACTATTTATTCACTGCAGCATGCATGCTCAAGTTCGACCCTGGTATGTACCATTTGGTTCTAGCCCTAGTACATACCTATTGCTTGTGTCATTCAAGAAACACCGACTGTCCTCATTGCTTGAGCGTACGTTGCCACGACCAGAAGTATTTCTGCATTTATTTTCGTTAAACGTGAGCGATTTGTCTTCTATATATGTATGTATAGATAGAGCTGTAGAGAAAAAATTATCGTTCCACATCTACTGAAGTTAAAGGTGTAAATTCAAAATAGTTCACATGGACAGTTTTTTGTTGTCACGACCATCAGTACATTATTATTTTTTACATCTACAGAGGGTTACAAACACGTGTTGCTACTATTTCTATACTTTAGCTGCTGTTTGCAAAACCCATTTATTAGCTATCAATATCGGGGAATTAACGACCTTATTACTCCAAAATCTGTTGTTTCGTCCACTGTCAGCCACAGCCACAGAAATTTATTACGTATGTGTTCTTTGATATTTCTCATGACACGTTGATATGTCTTCTCTAAATATGTTTTACGCAACATATGGCTAGTAGGCAATGGAAAATCGGATATATCGGACATATTTGGCAAAAAAAAACGTCTAAAGCAAATATTGACCACAAGGCAATTTTGCGCAAAACTTCATATGCAAAACATTATGCACAAATCAAACCAAAATTCCTCTTTCCTAACCGTACCAGGTATATTTTTTTATGGATATTCGAATTTAAATGTCTTTTAGACTCTCGGCGATCACGAAATATAAATCGACGATTGCAAGGAGTACATAAAAGATGTGATCCATCTATTGTAAAATCCTTCACTAAAAGTCTATACACAAATGGTAACGACTGTGCCATTATTGCAGAAATCCACACAAAGTCAGGTAATATGTACAGTATACGAATTCACGAGTGACTAACTTGTGACAAAAAAATTGTTTTCAATGCGGCTGTCGACGGTTTACACCGCCGCGTCGGCAGGTCGATATCGGAATAGCTCGCTGTCTTAAGCCGGTCCCAGACACTGCGTGTATTCGGCGAAGGAGACGAAGGAGTCGTAGTTGCTTCGGCATTCGCTTAGCTCCCACACTATGCGATGATTTTGCGAATGTTCGGCTTCGGATGCCTTCGTAGTAAAGCTCACTCTCTTGTTATTTTTTACATCCAGTGGCGTTCATCAGTTCTTTCTCATACATTTGCAAAAATTCTATGGTTAAATCGTTTGTTCACTCCATTTTACAACAAATCCTTTCACTGAACGGCACTGAGCTAGACACACAGCCTTCACAAACCCAAGCGAAGTGTCTGGGAGCCTTGCCGTAGTACCTTCGTGGTTTTTTGCTTCGCGCAATTTTACCGACAGCCGGCCGAAGCGGTTTACGAATGACGAAGGTTCCGCAAAGTAGCCTCCCAGACATTACGCGTATGCCGAAGTTTCGCCGAATACACGCAGTGTCTGGGACCGGCTTTACGAAGAAAGTGTATTACAGAGTCCTGGGTTCCCGCGAAGACTTCGTTCGGGATAAGATTCTACGCCCGGACAGTGGCTGGGCATACAGGGGCATGAAATGTGCGCTTAAAAAAATATGGTTTATACTTTAATTATCATAGAATTATATAGTGCCGGCTCTGCATGACAGCATACTTTCCCGGACCTTACTAATCACACTCTTATACTGACTATGTCAATTGTCACATATTTAATCATAGTGTATAGCAAAGTTTTCATAGTTAATTAGACGCTAAGTAGCATACACTGATCACTGATCGTGCATTTTTAATTTGTATATCTGTTTGCCAGCACAAGTATAGAATTAAATTGAAAACTAAACAATAAAAAAACCTCATCTTGGGTTTAGCTGTTTCTAGCAGTGACCTTAATATGTACGTATGTAATAATATAAATATTGTGGCGCACATACTCTTTAACGCTTTGTATACATATGTACATTCGTGCCAAAAAAATATCGCAAACATCGTTTGTAAAAGTAAAATCACGTTCTCCAGACGGATACAATGAAATGAGTTATTTGTATTAAACTGGTTATCAAAATCAACCGAAATCCACCAATTTACGCACTTTTCAGTGACGAACACATTTATTAATCTCAAACAAAAATTTATTGACAACGCAATCTGTATGTTTACATTAACGAATACCACATATAGGAGCTGTAATGGGCTTTCATAAATGTGCATGCATATTCTTTGCTGTAAAGTGCTGTTAAAAACCAAATTAAAATTTCGTTTAAATATTCATGCGGTCTCTAATAAGGATAATCGTGTGACTCAAAACTTCCATAAAAAATAATTTTATTCAGCAATTATGAATAATACATGGCATATTCTGAATTGGTTTGCATTAGGCATTGCTCTTTGGAGTCTTTGGAATGCCAGTTAATGTAAATATTTAGTAGATATCTGAACTAAAAGTTTCTTTGTTAGAATCACCAAGAGATTGCTTTCTTTGGTTAGACCTATCGAAATTCGTCGATGTGAAAATAATTTCATTTTCAAAAATGTTTATTTCCTTTTGCTTAAATTTGATCCTGGAGTAGGTACTGGCACCTTCGGCGTAGGAAGTGTTAATCTTCTCTTGAAGATGCCAATTTTGTTGGCGAAACGCGCGTCGAGAAAAGCATAGTAGTTCGGTGTTTCGTGGAAAACGTCCGTTTTTTTTTCTCAAATTTGACTTTTTATTCTCAATACTATTTGGATTAGGTGCTGTAAAATCAACAAATTTGGGTTTTGTCGCTTTTTCAGTGGACAAGCGGTATACTTAAATACTTACATAAGTGTATACAGAGTAATTCATCTAAAATTGTCATTCGCCCTGTCTGCTTTGCTTTTTATCGATTTGATTATTCAGAAAACAGGATGAACTAAAAACAGCTGCGCTAGCATATACAGGGTGATTCCTAGTTGAGTCATCTTTTGCAATAGTGTGTGAACTGATCACACCAAACAGTTTTTACAAATACTATTTTTTAATAAACTCAAAAGTAAAACAGTTATAAGTCCTTCTATTTTTAATTGAAAATGATAAATACGCCTGGGGAACAAAAAAAGCGGCGCAACTTTATGATTCCATAGGCGTGCATATATCTTTTATAAATTCGAAAATTGTAAAATAATTTTTTTCATTCAAATCAATATAGGAGATTAAAATTAGCCTGCATACAAAACTCTTAATATTAGTAATATAATTTGCTGTAAATAATGCTTATTTAGCCAGACAATCTCAAAAAATTGTCTGTGTTAATAAACCTAGCTGAAATACACGTCACTGGCGTCTTAAACAAGTAGTTTAAGTTCCTAATTCCTAAAGTCGTAAATCATTTTAACGACGTCGTAAAAATTTTATGGCACAGTGGACCGAACAAATATTAGCAATGTATTATATGCAAAGTGGTTTACCGACAGTGGTTTACGTTGTGGCACCAGCCGCCAGCAGTTGGCCGGCCAGCGCATTGCCGGCTCTTGAAAATTTTCTTGAGTATAGTAATATACATAAAGTTGTTTTAATTTAAAATTATTTTTTCCAGCAATTTTTAAAGCTTTATTTTAATGCTAACTAATAAATTTATATCTATATATTTTTTTAAAAATATTTCCAAACTAGCTTTCTAAGAACGTCACGAACTAACAGTTTACTGAAGTATGGAGTATACTTGAATAGTGAGCTTAGCAATTTTAGAAAATAAATCTGACAACCTTGCTTTTTTCTACCTATTTTCAATTTAGAATGGAAAGTACTTATCCGTTCCTGCTTTCAATGTAAAGGAAAGATAAATTCAAAACACAGGAAAATATACCCAAAGTTTATCGCTTTCTTTTATTATTTATTCCTAATATTTTCTTATCTTAAAACCGTTTTTTTTTATTATTTAAGGTTACTTTCCGAATAAATGCTACTTTCAAAATTGATCAGGTAATTTTTTAATTTTTGAGTGGCGGCCAATAACAAAATTTTTTTTTATTTTACGAAGTTATGAGTAGTTAACCTTTAAAGTACTGGAAAATAGCGGAAAAAATAGTACCGAACATAAGGGATAAAACTAAATAAAGTTGACATTTGTACAAGTTATTAATAAGTGCCTAAGTAAAGCACCTAATTTCTTAAAAAAATCTTGATTTCTATTTTTTTATTCATAATACTAATTTAAAGGATTTTAACACTTAGATTTATACCAGTTTTTAATTTTTATTTTGTGTTGAATCCTCAAAAATAATCTTAGAGAAGAAATTTTACAGAAATCCAATAGAACCTAGACCTGTTCATATTCCGCGTACATACTGATAGCGTCCTTTGATCTTAACAAATTGTAAAACAGAGTAAACTAATAGTCATGGGAATTCTTTAAAATGGGCGTAATTGAATGTACACATTGTTAGCGGCGTATATTTATTTAAGTATAAATAATTTTAAAATCAATGCTAAATTAAAGCCAGTTCAAATAGAAAATTCGTTCATTTGAATTTGTAGTCTCGATATTTCATAGCAATTTCGGACCTAGTTATCAAAAAACCCTAAACTTATGTTTTTTCTTTGGACAGGAATTGTTGCGAATCAAATATACAAATATTGCGATACCACACATTTCAATAATAGTCAGCTCCTACAACAGTCCTTAATTAAAATTCTTAATCCAGTCGTAAATGTATTTTATAAAATAAAAGCGATTTAATTTAAATATAAATTGTATTCCTACTAGCTACTGATTTTCTTTAATATTTGGGAAAATATATA
This sequence comes from Aromia moschata, assembly GCA_029963805.1. NCBI lineage: Eukaryota > Metazoa > Arthropoda > Insecta > Coleoptera > Cerambycidae > Aromia > Aromia moschata. Next base: position 75,320 of record JAPWTK010001026.1, on the reverse strand, counting down.
GAATCTTATCAGTGAGATTATAACAGAGAAAGTACGAAATATGTAAATTACCATGGCGCTCTATGTATATACATACATATGTAAGAAGATTCCTTCTAATAGTTCCATCAATAAATATTATATACAAAAATTTCTCCGCACTCTCCTATTTTTATTGTATTCATATTTTCCAAGTAATTAATGGTAGCGTCGTATTTTGACGTAATTCGCTACGCATTCGTGGTCATTTATGGTATATTATATTTTATTCATCACTAAAAACGTTAATCTCATAACGGACATCCTTTGCCAATGAACTTAATTTATCTTGACGAGTTTAAAATTGTATCGTTGTCTCACGCAGATATTGTTGGAATCAATATTGTAAAACAACAGAAATAGGCATCCCAAATATAGGACAAACAAGAACCGACCACTTCACTGAAGCGAAACTTACTTAAAGAAAATATAAACACAATGTGTTCTTTTATTGTCACCATTGATTGACTTTGAGGATTTTTTTAACTTTGGGAATGTTGAGAGTATTGTAATACCGTAATAATTATCTATTTTTATGTGGAAATTAATATTTTTATGTACAGTGTGTCTGCAAATTACACCGACAGCAGTAATTTTCGGATACAGTAGTTTTCGATGATAAAAAGAGCCTCCAAAGTTAATTAAAAAATTATTAATATAACGCAAGTCTGGTTAGAGCAACCAGATGTAGAAACGGACTCACAAATAACTTTCAAAAACATCTTGTTCTAGGAATTTTAGACTCTAAACAACAGTCAAATTTTACTAAAATCGTCAATATAGTTGGTATAATGAAAAAATCGATTTATTTAGGTTGTGACTAAAAAATAAAAACTACTACGTTTTTACCTCGGTTTTATTTCGTAGATCATTGTTACTTATTTTTTAGTTGTAACTAACTGTTATGTCTAACTGTGTAACTTGCAATTACATAGATGTCAGTGTGAGATGCGAGTGTATAATTTGAGAATATTTTGATACGGAGTGAGACAGATATGAGAAATTAAAAATTAAAAAATACCTTTCATTTGGCAAATTCGTACAACCAAGGTGATAAAAAAGTTTATTGAAAGTTTGATAGATATTAGGTAGGTACGCTTCTGTTTAAAATCACAAATGTGACTCATTCACCCTATATCAGAACACTTTCAACAAATTTTTCATAAATAGATTCATTAGATGTTTATTATTTTGTTATGTTTATTGCTGGCTTTCCCCAAGATAAATAGGTTATCATATCATAGTTTTCAAGGAGGAACTATTTTTCCTTATAGAACTTGCCACGGTTATTCTTTTTCCCGTTTAAAATTTATTTTATGTATGTACATTAGGGTGGTCCAAAAAAAATTGTTCTTCCGGCCCTAGGCTTAAATCATAGTATTTGATTAGTTATTACTAACTCCAGAAGATTATCTCAATTAATTAAGTTTTAGAGGTCGCTCATTGGCGTTTTATTTTCCCATTCAAATTACATGGTAAATGCGTCATTATTCGTTCGTGGTGCCGTTTCGCGAACAATTAAAGAAATTTTTGGCAGCTCATATTATTTTCTGGTAGTCGGGGATCATATAAAACATTTTCAGTGTTGGTAATGTAGGTCTCTTTGTATTCTATTGGAATTTTTTATCCTAATGGCAGCGTTGACCGTAATTTGAATGGGAAAATAAAACACCAATGAGCGACCTCTAAAATTTAATTAAATGAGCTAATCTTCTGGAATTAGTAATAACTAATCAAATACTATGATTTGAGCCTAGGGCCGGAAGAACAAATTGTTTTTGGACCACCCTAATGTACATATGTCTAAACTCGAAACAAAACTCGAAACTTTCTCGTCAAACTTTTGACAGTGGCCGTCAGAATTGTAAAATAAATATAAGATAATGGAATTCATATTTAACGAAGAACAGAGGCGTGTTTCGCTTGAAATTTATTTAAGAAATGGCAGTAGAATCAATGGAAACTGGATATACTCGATGAGAGCTGCATATGAGGACTTCAGGGAAGTTTTTTTCAGACGCAGTTATTCATTTTGACCATTTTAGCTGGTCAGTTAAACGTTTTCTACATTTGTACCGGCAAATTGGAAGCGTCAATCGCAAACAAGGGAGCGGCAGATCCAAAGTAAGGACAGAAGGAAACGTTGAAATGGTTAGGCAAGTGATAACGGACAATCCAAGAACATAAATTACCCATCTGAGCCAACAAGTGAATTTGACGGATATAACGTGTCAACGAATTTTGAGAGATGATTTGGAACACCACCATATCGTCTGCAATCCACGCAGGAAATTCTCAGAGCGGGCGAACCTCTAAGGCTACTAGGCCAGTGAAATTAGAAAAAAAAGGTCTATATTTGGATCTAATTAACGACATATTTTAACATGGTTTAGTGTGTTCATTTGGGGTTCAGGAACATCGTCCTGAAATTGATCCCAATTTGGAGGTCAGAAACGATGTCAAATTGACGTTGTAATGTGCAAAAATCGTTAAAAACGGATATATAATTGATTTGCTCTGGGACTATTACCATTAGAGGTATCGAATTTTTTCTAATGTGTAGGTAATGAAAATCCGGTAAATTTGCGACTTGCAGAGTTCGATTTGGTCAATTATTTATTTAAATAATTAAAGAATACCGTTGAAATTTCTAAAATTTTGATTTATCTTTCATTTTGCGAAAAAAAGCTCCTGCATGCTTGAAACGTTTGGGAAATGTGTCTTTTATGATCCTCAAGACACCAAAAAATGTTCATAAAAAAATATTAATTCGTTAACGAGAAATTCCATTTGTTTATAAAAAACACCTTAAATGTTTAATACTATTTGACCCTATTGCCGTCGACAAAAAAGGTTCATCCAGGTCTGTATATTTTATGATACTGCAATGGGCATATTCATTTTTCGATTTTAAGACAGAAAAATTCGCATATAAACAAAATCGCAATAATTGCAAATAAACAATCATATTGACATGCGATTTTGATATCTTGGTAGCTGGTATTTATACACAAATTAAAAAAAAGTTGCTCTAGCATATGCAGAAGCCGAGCTAATTTTTTTTAAATAATTTCACCATTTGTTTATTTATAAACATTAAGGATTCAAATTTTAACTGTGTCTAGTTCAATACTTTAATTTTGCAATTTCATTCACCATAACGTAAAAAACGATTTTTATAAGGTACACGCTCATTTGAAACTAATAGTGTTTTTGGGCGAACGTAAATGATCCAAGCCAAGCAGTTTCAAAAGTCGATCGAGCTATTTCAAAATCGCGGACTGAAAAAAAAGTTCGTATCTCGGTCGTACGTGAAAATCGAGTAAGAAACGACCGAGATACGAACTTTTTTTTCAGTCCGCGAATTTGAAATAGCTAGAAACTCTGCTTGGCTTGGATCACTGATGACGTCATTTACTTTCGCCCAAACACACTATTAGTTTCAAATGAGCGTGTACCTTTCCAAAAAGCGTTTTTTACGTCATGGTGAAAGAAATTGCAAAATTAAAGTATTGAACTAGACACAGTTAAAATTTGAAGCCTTAATGTTTATAAATAAACAAATGGTGAAATTATTAAAAACAATATCTCGGCTTCTGCATATGCTAGAGCAACTTTTTTTTTAAATTTGTGTAAAAATACCAGCTACCAATAAAAAAATAAAGATATCAAAATCGCATGTCAATATGATTTTTTATCTTTGATTTTTTGTTTTTTTTTTGGGTTTTTTTGGGGCCTTTTTGTCTTAAAATCGAAAAATTAATATGCCCATTGCAGTATCATACAATATAGGTCTTTACGAAAAAAATGAGACCTGGATGAACCTTTTTTGTCGACGGCAATAGGGTCAAATCAAGTCAAACATTTAAGGTGTTTTTTTATATACAAATGCCGCGGCTTTGTTTATAAAAAAATATTTTTATAAATAGAGCCGCGGCAATAGCTCAGTGTGTAAAGCGCCAGGTGAGAAGATGGCGATTACTCCGAGAGCTATTATCCGCGCGGGTTCGAATCCCGCCTGTGGCAATTGGCACCTGTCACAGGGTTTGGTTGTGTGTCCTACGTCTTTTTCATGTGTATTCTCCCTCTGCACAGTTGTAATAAATCTTAGAAGGAGAATGTCAATTTCTGTGGTGTGATTTATTTTATTTATTAATATTTAATGGAATTTCTCGTTAACGAATTAATATTTCTTTATGAACATTTTTTGTGTCTTGAGGATCATAAAAGACACATTTCCCAAAAGTTACAAGCATGCAAAAACTTTTTTCGCAAAATGAAAAATAAATCAAAATTTTGGAAATTCCAGCGGTATTCTTTAATTATTTAAATAAATAATTGACCAAATCGAACTCGACAAGTCGCAAATTTACCGGATTTTCATTACCTACACATTAGAAAAAATTCGATACCTCTAATGGTAATAGTCCCAGAGCAAATCAATTATATGTCCGTTTTTAACGATTTTTGCACATTACAACGTCAATTTTACATCGTTTCTGAGCTCCAAATTGGGATCAATTTCAGGACGATGTTCCTGAACCCCAAATGAGCACACTAAACCATGTTAAAATCTGTCGTTAATTGGATCCAAATATAGACCTTTTTTTTTCTAATTCCACTGGCCTATACAGTTCTGCCAGCGGTTTATTAGCCAATTTAACATTAATGATGCTGTATCCAAAAAAGTTTTTTTTTTACTGTTGAGGCTTGGTTCCATCTTTCGGGCTACGTTAACTCTCAGAATATGAGAGTTTGGAGTTCATACAACCCTCACTTTTATATTGAAACTCTACTACACTCACAAAAATTGGAGTGTGGGCCGCTGTGAGCAGAAGGAGGATTGTTGGACCCATTTTTTTTTAACTGGACGCTGAATGCGGAGATGTACCGTTCAGAAATTTTAACACCTTTTGTACAAATGTTGCATGACGACGAACTGAAAGAAGGAGCTGCTCTCTTTCTGGATAGAAGTCCGCATACTACTAGGGAGACAATTAATTATATGTATAGGCGAATTTTTCGAAGATTGTATGGTTAGTTTGAATACGCAGACAATATTCTCCCCTAGATCTTGCGATTAGGATTAGACGCAACGCATTGTCAATGAAATTGAAGCAATTAATGGAACACCGTGGATACTGCAGCAAGTTATTGATTCAGTTAAAATAAATAGCTTAAATGTGTATAAATGTGGACGGTCGTCATTTTCTTTAAATAGTGTCTTATTTTTTCGAAAATATAGTTTCTTTTTGAGATGAAGTCTTTTTATTTCTGTTTTTTATATACCAGGTAAAAGTCATCCATCACATAGTGTGACAGCCTTGATAATTCAATGAGGTTATACACCATAGATTAGAGAAGTTTTAGGTTATAATTTAAGATTAAGAATAGAAATACGTTTTTTTTTACTCGGCCAACTTTGATGACTTTTTTTTGGTTGTCTCATTATTATACAATATGTGTAAATCAGACATCGGCCGGTTGCGAAAAAGGACACATTCTGCACTTCTCGTTCTATCGACTAGCATAGACAGGGAGATGGTAGGTCTTATTCACGCACTACCTTCGATATGCATGCGGTTGCTTCTGATCTGTCATCTCACTTCTAGTCGTCCTTTTTCATAACTGGCCGATGTTTGTTGTACTCATAGTGTATTTTGCTGACCATATTACAATTTGAAAAACATATGAGTAAATAGACAAAGCTTGTATGGAATCGAAACCCGTACCTACCTGTAAATCTACATGGACGGTACCTTTAAATCTACAGACCTATAAAGGCTGCAAAAAGAGACCCAATAAAATCTCCTCAGCTCCATATAAACCTACAATACAGGTATCGCTTTTTTACAGGTCTATAGATATATAGGTACCGGCCACTTCCGGTCCCGTCCCCGCTAGTGATGGGAATCGAAAGCAAAAATATCGATACTCGGTATTGCAAGTATTTTGAATTTTTCGATACCCGGGTATCGATACATCTATCAAAATGAATCGATATATTGGCAATCAAATGAATAATTTTCCAGAATTTGAACACGTAGAATAAATTAATGTGAATATAAAGTTAAAAAATTATGATGAGCAGAAAAATAATCCAAAGTTTAACGAACGATTTCTTTTTATTGCTCTGGAGTAAACATACTGAAATAAATTAAAACTTCAAATTTCTCTCAATATCAAGCGAGATCAACAAAAATAAAAATACCCATTTCTTTGGTTTTTTTATAACATAAATTTGAAAAACATTTCGATTAATAGTACACATTAAAATAGAAAAGTAAACATTATAGAAAGAATGGTAAACTGACTCCCGAAAAAGATTGTTTTCATTCAATTTTTACTGTTTTAATGTTAAAAATTGAATGAAAACCCCCTCCATCGTCATTTTACTATTACTATTTATTAATGCTTACATATCTTTTTACCGTGCATCACAAATATTGTCCAGAAAAGTGTACAGAGAGTTAGGTTAAAAGATGACCTGTGTTGTATACACAGACTTGCTAATATTAAAGCAAAGACAGAGTTAGGTTACTTGATGTTCATCGTTTTCAAGTTTTTGCAAAAAAAATCCCGCAACAAACAACAGAAATTCACTCTTGTACGATTGTGTTGGCAACTAACAACACAGGGCGAACATGCGTTTTTTTACCGGGTAAAAATTTTCCGATACTTATTCGGTATCGCAACGAAAATATCGATATTTTAGAATATCGCTCGAGAGAATTATCGATGCCAAAAACTCGATGTATTACAAACGAAGTATCGATACTTCGATATGTCGGCTCTGTATCGCCCATCACTAGTCTCCGCGTTGCTTGTCTACTCTTGTGAACTAGTACCTCACCCTTTTCAGCTACTTGAGGGACAAACATATTTTTACATTACATCAACTTTATTTTTATAGCTCTAGAATTAATAGTTTATTTATCAACATTAATTGACACTATAACACAACACATAGGTACATGGTTGGCAAAGTCACCACCGTGGAGGGTGTAATGTTATTGGTCTTTAGCCCTTCCCTTAACCAAGAATTACGTCAACTTGTCGGCGGAAGATCTGACTTTGCCAGCAGTGTATAGCTTATGTTTGGTTAATTTCAAAAATATGTTATATTTGAGAAAATGAGTCACTATCTAATTATTAAGTAGTAGAAATAAAGTTAATTAACCAATGTGTTTTTTTCGCGGTGGTTAATTTTGCAGCATTAATTTAATAAAAAAATTGAAATAATTAATAAAATTGTAATAATCAGTACCTAAAGAAAATAAATGACGTATATGTATAGTAAATGGAAAAAGTAATCATTTTAATGTTTTAAATCAATAGGTAGGTATGTCAAAGGAGTGTTAATCAAATATTTATTACAATATAACCTAAATTACGTCCGTAATATACACATATTTATGTATATATATTGCTTATTAAAATGATTATACACTATAATTCTTTCAAATCATCCGTAACAGAATCTGTGCATAACGTACTCGTACTGATAATTGTGGGAATAAGTGCATGAGCCTTAGTTTCTGTTATTTATGTGGAAAATAGAACGGTTGTAATTGAATTAAAAGACAATAAACCAGGGCGAGAGGTACGTACCCTGTATTAGAATGGAAAGTTTTGTTTCTCTTTAAAATTCTCTGATTGACAGAGAAGCCGCATGTTGTTACCGATTAGCGTAATCTTATTCGACCTCTTATTGAATTGAGGGTAGGGGTAAATTTAGTACTGTCGTCCTTAGTCAACATGATTTTTCAAGTTTCAAGAACAATGGGGTTTTATAAATTAAATGATTTTTGCCATCCTGATTTTTATGTCATGTGACATGCTCTAAATTTAAACGCTGCATTATTTGTCGTTATTAAGGAACATGCGCTGAGTACATACAGTATATCTCAGAAGAAACTGCAAATAAGACCACCTACTAAGTGTTTTTGCATTTATGTAACGTTATGTAATGTTAACATGTCGCTAGACTAAAGTACCTCCTGTATTGTATTTAGTCATGTTCGAATGACCACTGACAGCGTAGTGCGCTAGAAAAATACGCACACCTTCCCCTTCAGTTTTTTTCACACTTTTTTTTTGGTTTAAACTTAACTTTATTATTAGAGTATGATCTTATATTATATTATTATTAGAGTATGATCTTTCTCTCGATCTCGATTTCCTTTTCTCAAAAAAAAAGTCAAATATTCGGTAAAAGTAGTGAAAAAATGACCGAATTGGTCAAACTCCGAATGATCATCAGATTTAGTACCATCGGTAATGTACTATTTATCATTTATATATACAGGGAGTTTACGGTCAGGTGTGCAACCAATTTAGCTTCTTCTTAGCATTTGTGTTTCTGCGGTCATGTACTATGTTAGTCAAACAATCAGACATAATGTTAAATCTTGATTATAAACATTATTCTGTTAACAAATGGTAATTTGTACAACCGTGACAAGAAAGAAATAGCGAAAGATTTGTTTATAATTTATGCTTATGTAGAAATAGAAAATGGTACGTCAATAATAATAATCAAACGTCAGTTTAATGTCACGTTAGTTTAATGTCATGACAGAATTTCCTGTACAATTTTACTTAAGGTACCCTGCAAGACAAAATTTTCCGGAATTTTTTTCGTTATCGAATATTTTCGTTAAGATATACATAGATGTGAAATTTTCTCTTACTGTGGCAATTAGTACAATGTTTTTTGTCAATAAATAGTCATATCTTACTAAAATGTATCTAACATGCTGTTTTTTTTTGCATGAAGTCTGTAAACACTCTATATATGAAATATTATTCACATTATTTCTGCATTGTTCGCGTTGCTTTGTTAAGCATAAGTAAGTAGAACATTTTAACTGTGTTTGCTCGGGTGAAACGATATTTTATAAATAATAAGCTATAAGAACCCATTAGTAAAAAAAATTATTTTTAATATCGACTTAAAAGGAATTGTATAATTTCAGGCAAAAATAAAACCTATTTCGGTCGGAATTTCCAATAAAGATTAATTTGCCACCCGTACATATTACCCAGGTATTTCCAGCGTCACGATGATAAGTAACTAATTCATTTCCTCATTACACACAAAAAATTTAAGCTTAAATAAATAACAGCTTTGATAATTCAATATTCCATTTTCATCGATATTTTTATCAGGCGTAAAAATACGTATTTCCTACAAATTAATTGTTCGGAGAGAAAATGTTTATCTAAATGTTTAGTTATGTAAATGAACATTTGCTGTGTGAAAATATTTGTTTATGCAATTAAGAAGGAAATAGTATCGGAACTAACAGAAGAAATCAGAGCTGTAGGAGAAATATTGAAATTATTTTTCCAGTAATAAAATATTTTGTTAATGGTAATAATAATTGTGTTGGTTGAAATGAAGTAAACGATGTAAAGATTTGATAGTAATAACTTTGCCGTAATTGAATTGATAGATCTAGGAACCCTTTGTATTTAATAAGAATAATAATATTAACAATTATTGTTAATCCTGCTGATCACAAGTATGTATATCATACACGGTAGGTGATAACATAATAAAACAACATAGTAGTACAAATAGTAATCGACATATGTATTTAATTGTAGATTCACATTAGGTACTTGACATTTTTATATACATTTTTATACTACGTTTTTTTTTTTACTTAACCAATAGCTTTTCTGTGTGCAGCAACTAGCTTTTCCAATTTCGTCTAAAAGCTTACACTACTCCGATCATTTTTTTTTCATTCATGCTCATGATCTAATCGGGAGAATTTTTTCAGTAAATTAACGTTTTCACTATCTAGCAATTAAAAAGAAACCGGCAATAGTAATGACAGACTGCTTATAACGTCAATTAACTTAAATTAATATACGTACGTTTATATTAAAAAAAGGGGACACAGGCATATTAACATGTGGGGAACTAAATATAGTGCACCGTGATGTCAGCAAGGCATACTCCGATTATAAATTGAATTTTATTAGAACTATTAGTTTTGAGTGGCTGGATATGTACAGAATAAATTTGATTATAAGATGAAGGTTCGAGTAAGTACGATCCAATTGAGAAATAATGATCGAGGCGAAATGAAATTAATCAGGACCGGCGAAAGTATTTAGAATCACGGATTCATCGCGCAAATACAACTTGCCATTCCACAGTAGTTGAGATAGGCACTGGTAGCGTGGGGATCTGTTTTATTTAGATTAACAAAGATTCGCTATTACTAAATAAATATCTTCTTCTTCATATAATTAAATTTAATGGTGAGGTCGAGCAAAACTGTGTACAACACAATTTTTGTGTAAACTTTGTGTATTTTCTTACTAGTTCTAACAATCAAATTGTAAAGCATCAACGGAAAGAAAACACTTAATTGGATCACTTACTCTCCTTTTCCTGACACACTATAAATATAGCACTTGGGAAACTACACGCAAATATGAAAATGTTTAATCAAGGAAAACAAATTCCGTACTGACAATGAGTAATTTATTTATATACAATGTTTCCCAAAATGTACCCACCATATGGGAACATTTTTTGTTTAAATTTAGGTGAAAACCTATTCCATGGGTTAAGGCTGTTTCAAAACCGTCTGATATATGTGCATACAGGGTTACTGGTGATTCAACCAATTCCCTTTAGGGGATGACAGTAGATATGATAAGCGGTCATATGATTCCCTGTATGTTTATGTACTATGTGTTGTGTTGTGTTATGTTTTACCTGTATATACTAAAGTTTATGGTTTTTGAGATATTTGAATTTTTGTGAATCAGTGAATTATGCATTGAAATAAAATGTATTAATAAATAACGATTTGCAAAAAAAATTGAGAAAATGCTTTAAAAAATGCTCTAAAATTATTGTTATGATGTTATGTTATGATGTTATTTCAATGCATGTTTCAGGGTCATAATGAATTATATTTAAATAAAATGTAAAATGCACTAAATTTGTAATTTTGGACACGGAAGTATGTTCATATTCAAAATAAATCATACGGGTCATAAACATCATTCAGGTCATCAAGGTTATAGATGTCATAGAGATCATTAAATTCATCTAGGTAATTGATGGATCATATAGGTGATATGGTGAATGACCACAATGGTCATTCAGATCATCGAGGTCATAAAGGTCATAGAGGTGATTAAGTTAATTTGATGCCATATTTGTTATTTATTTATTATTTGTATATTTGCTGATGCTTATGGATATGGATCATAACGGTCTATGAGCGACAAAGGTTATAACGATGATATTGATTGTAAAGAAAATGGATGAGGAAATCCATTATGTACACTTTTTCAAACCCGTCTGAATCTATCCCTGATATTTAATAAATGGCAACCTGAGATTTTGCTGCCAAACTTTTTTTCTCTGTTGAAGCTTGTATGTCTAACCCATAGGTCATTTGATAAGCATGCGCAATTGTAATAGTGTTTCTGAATTATGTCTTGTGAAGATAGCTATACGATTAAAGGAACACCTCTGAAATATCTTCATAACAGAAAAATGCAAAAAATCCTGCCCTGTTTGTGTCTGTGAAACTTTCAGGGATTCAACTATAGTACGAAACTAACATTCGCATATAAAAACACCATTTTGAATATTAAAAACTCTTAGGGATATATATTAATATTTTTGTCAAGCTTTAGAGTTCTACTAATCACAGTGTCAATACCGATACTTTATTTTCTAAAATGATCGCTACTGATAGCTCTAGTAAATTTTAAAGCTATAGTAAAAAAGAATTCAAAATTAAACTTAAAAAAAATGGTGAAAGATTAATAATAGATTCCAGGACCGGGCTTCACGTGATTGGAATATTGTCATATTTGCCACATTAATAAAGTACATCGTCAATTCCTATATACATATATGTACATAGTAGGTACAATCGTAGTTCAATCAAATAACGTCGAATAATGTCGGGACAGCGTCCATTGCGTATTATGGTCCAGCGTTGGATAAAAAAAATTTCGGACTGACTTTTAATGGAAGTGAACTTCATTATACCGTGTGTGACAATGTACTGACGTGGCACGTAACAACTGCTGTAGTGCAGCATATTGCTGCAGACAAACATAAAGCTAGTGTAAAGTAAAATTAGATCACCCCGAGTTCAGACAATTTGTCCAGAACGCTGTGAGTGGAAAGTACGGCGAAGTTAGTCTGCCTGCTGCAACTCAGACGATTATATACATCCAAAAAACGTCATCAACTCTGGCTATGAAAGAGAGAGATGGAAATAGCGGCCTTGTCTAAGCTTTTTGGTTATGTCAAACTTTTGACAAGTGACTGTTTGTAAAATGTTTGTGACAATTTGTAAAATAAACAATGACTGTCATATGATGTGGCAGTCTTGACAAGTAAATAAGGTTATAAATTCGATTAAGAATAGAAATACGTCTTTTTTTTTTCTCGGCCACCTTTGATGAAGTTTTTTTTGGATGTCTCTATACATAGCATCACTCTGTGAGGACATAAAAAAATCGGAACTGCACGATACACCTATATATATGGCTTAGTATTAACGAAACAACGGATGTTACTAATCTTGACTTTCCTACGTTGTCATATTGTGGATTTATTTTCATTTTTTACATTTATGTAAAGAAGTAGAATGTTCTGAACAAGATGTAAATGTGCCTTTACAAAACGTCACTTATTTTAAATATGCCTCAGTTACGTCTGCAGACGTTGGACGCTCTTTTTTATCTTATAAGTGGATTTTTAAGTAACAGGCGCCAGAGCTTAACTTCTGAACATAGGGTTATTAGTAATTTATGAAAACTCGAGTGGCAGTACGGACACGTGTGTGTTATAGCGTCGTTTACCGCTTTCTGTCTTGTGACTATGGTTCCTTTGCCGATTAGTGGGGTTACAACAATCACCATAACATGTATAAAGTAAGACCTATTTAATATTTCGTAACGTTACTGATAGATATCCTGGAGCCCCACCCCTGGTAAAGTAGGCATCTATTATTAACCTCCGAGCTTTATTGTTGAGGGTACTTGAAATAATGTGTAGAATCAAAATATGCAATAAAAAAGGAACCGTTGTATTTAAAAAAATAAAGTTGATGTTGGCTGGCTAACCGAAAGTTGCAACCAATATTTTCATCAAGTCCGCATAGTTATTATTTCCTGATTTTTAAAAATCAGAAGTTTGCACAAGCCCTACTTTAATGAATGGTTTCAATCAATCACCGATTGATTAAATAATCGACAAAAATGTGAAAGAATTGGAAGTAACAATTCCTTAGTCAGCGGTTTTAATTTGTCATTTACAAATTGTTGATACATCATGTATAAATCTAAAATGCATTAAATCCTGGTTTGGTGCTATTGATTCAACTGAAAAATTGCCTTTCCGTGTTTCTTCATCGTTTCCTAATTGATGTTAATTGTGTAATCGCGTAAAATTCAGTGGTAACGGTCCCCGCATTAAACACGTTTAGGGAATATCTTACGTAACGCCCTTGTCGTAAGCGCTAAACGGCTATTCGTGCTAAATTCGGTTTGAATATTTTTGAACGCCGCTGGTGGTGAACACGTGCGCGCACCGATATAGATTTTTCTTGAAATACGCAATAATATTCCCAGAGGATATCAGGTTATTTTTACCTGCATCAAATTAGTTGGAATAGAAAATACCTACATATAAAAACGTCAAGTGGGGTAAAAATTACTAAATAAAAAACAAATACGTTTTGGGTAAAAAGGGAACGAGGTTATTAGATTAGTTATATTTAAACCTTTTACTGTATTACCAGCAGGTTGGGCAAAGTTTGATTTTTAATAAAAAAATAAACAATAACTGGATCTTGATTTAAATCAGCCCAACTCTTGTTACTAGCATTACGGACACCATGCTTACAGTAAAGTTTTTTATGACATTATGTAGATGTGGGTAATGTATATTATAGAAAATCCATATTATGTACAGATACTCACAAAAGTACTCGGCCACCCTAGATATTCCTAATAAATTGACATACAAGAAATAGTTATCACTGACTGGCAAACAAGAGAAATTAACACAATGATATATAAACATTATGCTTTATTATACCACATAAAAAAAGTAATCAAAACAGACACAATTTAAAAACTGCCGACAATACACGATAATGTCCAATTTATATAACATAAAAGTATTCGGCCACCAAAAGAAAAATAAAATAGGAAAAATAAAAGGTACAAACAATTTAAATCTAATATCTTGTCGGATATCCTTTAGAATTCAGAATAGCTTTACGGGTCAGTTTACGGGTCACTTCCATGGTCATATTACTCCATTCTGTTGAGAGATGGATATTTTAACTCTTCTTTATTGGTAATTCGTTTATTTTGCAGAGATCGTTTTAAGGTGCGTATTCATTTGCAACAGAATGCTCCGAACGAACCAAACGCGCCGCGCGCGCTGTAACAAATTTGTCTAGTCAGTACGTTGCGCCAAACAGAACAGAATGCGCCGAACATTTTCCGAGGTTTGTCGGTAAACGCGATTTGCGCAAAGGGAATTATTCGTTCGCTGGTGCTCAGTGGATACGGACGTTTGGTGCGTTTGCTGTGTTCGCTGTGTTTGCTGTGTTTGTCGCGTTCCGTTCTTGGCGGACAAGTAATTTATCGAAGAAAATGGACTGCAGCAGGGAAAAATGCCTTGAGCTGATTGATCAGTTTGAAAGGCAACCTGTATTATGGGATCCTACAAACGGCTTGTATTTTAATAAAATTATAAAGCATGATGCGTGGGCGGTAATTGCCAAAAAATATGGGATGCGCCCCAAATGATGTCAAAAAAAAAATGGAAAGTCTTGGCAATTCTAGGACCTACTAGACATATTAGATTCTCAAAATCTTCTGCAGCCATCCTCGTAAAATTTTTCAAATGCATATCATCCAGGTCACTGAGTATATGGCCATATTTTTACGTCGCAAAAAAAGGCGTATTGCCCACATTTTTCTTTCTTTTCTCTTCTTTTTAACGCTCGTTAACGCATTTATAATTAAAAAAAGCACCAGCGGCTACAATCACATCATCAGCATCCATGTCGACGAACACACAAACAACACTGATTACTGGTGGGAACGCAGCGAACACCGCAAACACTCCAAACAGCCCGAATTGTCCGCGCAAATGTTTGTTACAGCGCGCGCGGCGCGTTTGGTTCGTTCGGAGCATTCTGTTGCAAATCAATACGCACCTAGATGTGACCATAAGTGCTCGATAGGGTTAATACTGGGCGACTGCGGCGGTGTTTTCAATTATCGGTACATGGTATAGCAGCCATTCCCGCGTTTTACGCGCACAGTGCTTGGGGTCGTTATCTTGTTGAAAGATGTAATGATCGCCCAATCCCAATTTTTCGGCGCTGGCCAGTAAATTATGCTTCAATATATTAATATAACAATATTGGTTCAATATTCCTTCAATAAAATGAAGGTTACCCACTCCTAAAGCCGCCATACAGCCCCACACCATGAGCTATCCACCGCCGTGTTTTACGGTAGGTTTTAAGTTTTCCTTATTTAACGATGTACCAGGTTTTCTCCATACAATTTGTCGTCTGGACGAATCAAATATCTCAAATTTACATTTGTCGCTAAAGATAACCTGATTCCAGAAAGTTTCAGACTCATTCACATACTGGTCAGCAATCGTGAGTCTTTTTTTGTCTGTTGACCTTACTAATCCAGGGTTTCCTTCGGGCAACTCGGCCGTGGTAGCGCTTTTTTCTTAAGGTTCGACGCACTGTCGCAGTACTAATATTCTTTCCAGTACTCTTCTGAATCTCAGCAGATATTGTTCTGTATTGTTCTATGGCACTAGTACTTGGATTTTCTTTTATTTGTTAGAGAATTTGCCTTTCATCTCTTTGAGTTAATATTTTGGGTCGCCGTGATCGTGCTGTATTTACTACCGTTTTATCGATTTCATATTTTTTTATTATACTCTGTACAGTACTTCGTGGTATGCCTGTGTCTGCTAATTTTACGCTGTGCAATATCTTTTTTTGCTAAGGAGATAATATGCTGTCTTTCTGGTACGGTGATTTCGTGTACTTTTGGCATTTTATTTGCGTGACAAGGGTACACTGTCTAATAGAGGCACGCAGTCTATACCAGTTAATATGTAACCTTTCACACACTAATACTATGGCCAAGAACCCTACTATGTCTACTTGCATTACCTACTACAGCTTTGTGTCAGTTTTCATATGTCAAACGCGTTGGTCGGGTAATCCCAGCGAATGTTTTATTCTGCGTCTACGTTGTAATTATCCTTTAATCAAGGAGTAATGGAGGAACGTATTTACGCAGTCTCACTTAATTGTGAATTTGTGTTTTGTCTAATTCGTTCTTAGAAATAGAAGGGTGGCTGAATACTTTTGTGAGTATCTGTATAATATTTACGAAATCCGTATTAAACATCCTCGTATATACTTACAAAATAAAAACCTATGCACGTCACCGATGACGCTGTTAAATGTGGACAGTGATACTCATTTATATATCGAAATAAAAACTATAATGGAATGTTTTATCGAATTCTAAATGTCGCGCTTCGTATTCGTTGTTATGCAGTTGGCAGCAGATCCGAAGTTGCCGTGTTGTATTACTTGATATTTGTTGACAGTTTGAGTCTATCTGAACCTTACATTGGCCTTAATAGTGGTTTCTGTCTTTTTTGAGCTTCAAAATTGTTTCTTGCATTGAAATACTGTTATTTTCAGAACAATCAGAGTGTTATAGTTGTCAGATTTCCGTTTGCGAAATGCCAAAACAGTTAAACAGCTGCTGCTAGAGTTAGTTGATACTAACTCTTGGCAGCAGCAGAGTTTAGAGATGATTCTCTGATACGTTATTTTGAAAAATAACGAGACAACAATCTATTGCTACCCTTAACAACAGTTAAGTTAAGGTAATTTATATATAAAAGTAACATATTAATTAAAACTACAGTCCGATATATTTTTTAGCGTGTAGCAGCAGCACTAAACTTGAATTTTTTTTACAGTTAATACTATTTCACAAAAAACAATGAACTTTTAAAATCACCTAGAAAGCGTAATCTTACCAAGAGGGTTACAAATACTGTAGCAGTGAATACAAGTGCTATTCGTAACATTTATTAAAATTGATATTTATGTACAAAAAATTACACTGTACTATTTGTAACCGAATGGTGTTTGTGAGAAAATCTTAAATTTTTTTATTTTCTTTTTAAAAATTTCAAAACTCGTACTTTTTGTACTTGAATATTTATGCTCCAACCATATTGTCTTTTAGAATATATAAATTTTAAGAAATATTTATCTTTTTAATGTTGAAAAAATAAGTTATTTAACAATAAACAAACACAAAGAATCCATCCATATGGTAGTCAAAATTATTTCGAAATACTGAATAATTTTATAACAATCTGGTATCAGTGCGCTCTAAAACTAAAATACGTATTTGGAGTGGGTACTGGAACCTTCGGCGTAGAAACAAAAAAGTTAAAATAAACATCAACGAGAAGTCGTGAGATTATGAAATAAGTTGTATGATTGTAAACAAAATTATATTGAGTAGATAAAGAGATTAACAATTTTACCTAGTGGCTTACTTGTGGAACAGAGAAGTCTTGTGTAACCCAGCTTCATTTTTTTCAGTAACTATTTGATGGATAACGGTTTACAATTAAATAGAAATGCAATGGAAAGTAAACTTAGACGCATTTGAGAGTCGAGAGAAGTTACTTAGACGCATTTGAGAGTTTTAACTTAATGTAATAGTAGCAGTAGTACCTACATAATAGTTTTGGTTGATAAAATCTATTACTAGGTAGGTAACTGAACTCTGCGCGTGAACTAAATGTTTGTGATGGTCCTATGATAGATCTATTATGGATTTTGCAATTGTTTCCAAAATTTTCTCAACACTAGACACAGTGTAATTCTCCGTAAGGATGTAATAACAATAACGCACAAATACATTATCAAATACGCCGGAAATGGCAGACACATCTGATTTCGTTTTTTTGACCCCCTCGCACTGCGTAGTGTGAAGCAGATATGCTATTGTTATACTGTATACATAAAAATGAACGATTGTCACATCCGGATAAGTTCAATTTAATATTTGCTTCTTTATTCATTTGTATTTATTTCATTGTCGTACTTGTCAAGGAAATTAATCACATGGTGAAACGGGAGCCTGCAAAAAATAGAGATTGTTGGAAAAATTGCTAAAATCGAAATGTAACTACTAACCACCAATATTTTTGTCTGCCTATCTGTATACTAGTATTTTGGTCTGGAAACAATTTTGTAATACTTTGTGATCTTCATTTGTATGCGTCAACCAAAACGTTGATTAGATTTGAGGTGATTTGAGGTTGACTGGACAGCAAAGTGTGTAACAAACAGACTTTAGTTTGGGTACGCAATAAGTAAACCTTAAAACAATATATTCAATTTTAATTTTGATACGGTTCAAATATAAAAAATGTAACAAGACAAGACATACCAAAAAAGTATGCTTTGGGAGTATGTTACTTACGAATTTGTATGTTTTCATTTTACGTTTTGGAAACTTTTGTTGAAGGCGTTTTTGAAATGTTAGGGGCCATTCATTAATTACGTAGGGGTCAAAAATCGCTAAAATCGTCCTTACGTAATTAATGAATAGCCTCTTATTGTGATATTTGAAAAAAAAATACTGAGGGATGGTTTCTTAAGGGTTGTCAGACATAACATGGATTTTGAACTGTAAGTATCAGAGGTAATTTCTCGTTCATTTTCAATTTTTTATTCTTCACATACGTATTTGTTCAAATAACGGAGATATCTCCTGTTAACGTCATTCCGGGACACTCCGTATATTGATTTTTGTGGCATACATTGTTCCTTATCGAAGCCATTGTGTTTTCGCTTCAATAATTAATATTAGAAATCTATTTCCACTAAAATAGTTCTAGTGGAGTGAGGTGTATTGTTTTATCACATTTGAAATATACATATGTTGTACAAACACACTACGTAATTATCTTGAAGCCATTATTTACTTTTTTATTTAAATGTGTTGTTAAGATTCCAGATCTACCCAAAATTGAACCATATAATACAGATGTATAATGAATACATACTGATAATAAAATTGAAACATTCCGGTCTTTTTTTTAACCATGAAGATTTCTAGAAGAAGTCGACAATTTTAAATCGTAATTTAATAAGTAGAAAAGGTTACTTTTAATCAACAAACAATATAATTACTAAACTAGTTTTATTCTGTATTGCGTATATACACAATAAATTGACTACAGAAAGTCTATTACGCATCAGAAGAAAAATGTTAGCTTTTATTTTTTTTCGAAAGATTAAATTTCGCCTAATTTGGATTTCATTTAATTAAAAAAAAAAACGAAAAAGGTAATATTGAGTGAGTTGTTTTTGTCTATTAAGTTTTTGAACTGATTTCAGTTTTGTTTAGTGTAAAATATTTACATACAGCTAATTACCTGACAACTTCCAATGTATTGAAATTTTTGAAAGGAATAATGGGAACTTTATCACACTTGATAGAAGAGGAGGTACCAAATTTCAGTAATATATATGATTACTTTACACGTACTTAAATAAAAAACAAACGGAAGTATATTTAACATACTTTATTTTTTTAACATATAAAATGGAATAAGAAAATAATATTTATGCACTTGTGTGTGAAGACTAGACTTTATAAATAAAATTAATATAATCTTGTAATTGTTATGTATTTGTTATTGAGTATAGGTGCAACATAACCTAAACGTAAGGAAAAGTGAAAATTAAATTTTGCAAAAAGGAGTAATTCAGTGCTTTTACGAATTTAGGTGTTATCGTGAAAATTAATTTATTATGATTTATTAAAACAAGATTGGATAGCCTTAAACACCAAATTAAAACAAATTCATTGTGCACATTCAGGAGTTATGACTGTTTTACACCAAGGGCGTAGCCAGGGGGGGGATGGGGGCGATCGCCCTCCCCCCCCCAAATGGTCAAGTAAAAACCAAAATAGTTGGGGGATTGCGCTAGCCATTGTCTCCAATGACCTTTTTTTTTGCTTTTTGTTTAATCAGCATTGGACCGCCCCCCAAAGAAAAATACTGGCTACGCCCTTGTTTTACACACACCAATTTTTCTCCCAATAAATTGTACAAGTTGACCTTCAACTTATTGGAATAAGTGTAAAACAGAAATTGCGTCCAATTTATTGTCCACAATAAATTGTAGAATTTAGAACTTTTTTACATTTATTTCATTGTACCAACCTAATAATGAGATAAATGATTTATCTTAGGGACAAATCTATGATCTCTTAGGTTTTAGTCATTGAGAGTTGGCAGTCTTGAAATTGACCACTAAATTGTTACAAATACTGCAAAGTGTAAATAGTTACTAAAATAGGACAATTTATTGAAAAATAAATTCTACAATTTATTGTGCAATAAATTAGTATGTGTAAAACAGTCTTTAGGATGGCAATGATTGTATCCACACACATCCACACACTTTAGGTGATTGTAACAGCTAAACAGAAGATTATTGTAACAAAAATGAATATCAAACAGAACTTGCAAAAAAAAAAATTTCAAACTTTTGTGAACGAAATGAGTAAACATTTATATTAGTTTTAAGCCGCTAACGTCCAGTATGTTAGTGGCTTAAAATTAATAAGAATTGTAACAGGCAGAAGACAGTTAAATGCGTTTGAAAGTACAGAGATTGTTAAATATAATATTATGAATAAAGATAATAGGCCCATACCTAACAGTCCACCCTTCTGGTTGAATGTCAGTATAGCCGGGGCATGGGTGATTTGAGTGTAAATGAATGTAGTATTTTGGCATTCAGTGTGAATTTGGAAATGTGTAATATAAACATTAAAATTTTCATAACATTAACAAAACATTATTGTTTGGAATAATCACAAGAATAAAAAGTACACATTTGTTGTGCCTGATAATTTAACAAAACAAATACTTATTAGGCAAACATTTTGTAAACCATTTCGGAAATCTCAGGAGGAATGTTTTTTTTTTGGAGTTTCATTTGAAGTTTTCTTGCAGTAATAACTTCTGTTAAGGCTTAATAATCACCTAAAACATGATATGGGTACCAGTTACGTGGTTTGAGGTATAGAGTTAATATTTTTTAAGAACCGTATCTCACCATTTGTGATGGTGAGGTAGGGCATGACAGCATGTCATTTTAATATTTTCCAGAAACATCAATATAAAGGTCACCAAGTCCAGTCTCTATTGAATAAGTTTTTGTTGCATAACTGTTTAAAACTGTACTCAAAGGCCCGTACGATTCTATCAAATATCCAGCATTGTTCTCTATCTGAATGCCTCTGACGTTTATTTATAAAGGAAACAAAGAAAAAGATATTAAGTGTCATGAGAAAAAGATATTAAGTAATCAATAGGTAAATTAGGTGTGGAAATCCCACACTTTAAAGACATTTAACAATTAGTGACTGAATAATGTTTGCTTGAATCACAAGTAATTACAGTAATTAATATAATGCTTATTATCACTCCCATAACCAAATTAATGTCACAGTAATTTTTGTGGTTGTATTCCGCTTTGCTATTAAACTGATAAAAAGGTCATAATTGCAATTAACAGAAAAATATTTATTTGCGGTAACAATGCTTCGTTCATATTTGTTTTTGTTTTTCGTTTTCTCCTCAGGACCGACATTTTTTGTAATAGTACTTCGCGAACAATATACATATAAGGTCATACGAAATAAATATCATCTTTTTTGTTTCTTACTTTAAACAAAATTAAAATCTATCACAATTACTTATCTGATGTTATCTTAACATCTGCCTAAAATCATCTAGTTTATAAATACTGGTCGACAATCTAGCGATGGCGTTCAAGAGGGACACAATTTCGTTCCTGCTAAGCTGGAACTTCTTCTTGTTGTGTATGTCAATAGACGTGTTTTCATTGATGTGATCGAATTTCCCGCTGAACAATATCTTCATGGCGGTACCTAATCCCTGCGTTTGCAATTTACCCCATAATCTACATTTATCACATCCCACGCAGTCCATAATTCTCGTAATATTCCTGGAAGTGTTGTTTGAACTCGTACTTCAGTTTATCTGCCTGTTCTGTATTTCTGAACATGGTCGTTTGGCCAAAGTGATCGGGAAACTGCCTGATTATTTTTAGTAAGTCTTTGATTGCCATTTGGGTGTCCCAGTCCTCCGAGTCACTACCTAAAAGAATTGGGTTAATCAAGGAAAGAGTTCAGTTTATTTTCCAAGAAAGTATTTTGTTTCTTACCGGTATAGTACTCCTCGTTCTCTAGATATGGTGCTGCTTTCGCCAGAGCTCTCAGTTCAAGCAGGTAAACAAAGTATAGGTTCCTTAACCAGTTGGGTCCTTCTCCACTAGTGGTGTCGGGGGAAAATCTCTTTAGGAACTCCCTCTAAATTGGGGCCCCATTTTCCGTTAGGATCCGACAGGCTCACGCCGTTAGAGTCTGACAGCAGATAGTTCGCGCACAGATGTATGTTGATACTAGTGTGTAATCCTGATACGGCTCTATAAAAGACTCGCTCTTCTAGGCACAGCTCGTTTAGTTTGGCGCTTTGGATGTAGGGATTGAAACTAAACGATTTCTTTGGTCGGAAACAGTTCTCTAGGTAGATGCTCTGCCATATTCTTCTGGCCGAGGGGCCAGCATATCTGTAAATAAAAAAAATGTAATTTACCAGACTGTAATAAAGAATAGTATTTCATTAATGAGAATTTTTATTAAAAAACTTGTAGTTGAATTTAAAAACAGAATAGGATTAACAATTTTTGTATGTGCAGATTTTGATCCTGTTATGCAAAGATTAAACTTAGTTTTAATGAACAAAATGAGAAAACTGCTGGGGTTATCAATTTATTATTTACATCCCAATGTAATCCTTTAGAAGATGACATAAATGAGCTTTTCTTATTATTTTAATATTGTTTACATTTTGTTGGTTGTGTGCATTCTTTGCAGACCATTGATTGTCATGTTTTCTTAGGTTCAGAACAATTTTTCATACAATATTCGCCCGTTGAAGTCAGCAGAGAGTAATATAGTGAGTAGGTGTGGTTATGATTAACGATAATCTTACTGGATAGTGGTTTCGGGACCTAATGTTGAAAGGTCATGCCCATGTTCAAGAATGCCATGAAAATTCGGTTACTTACTTTTATCATTTGCTACGATGAAATTAAGCTATCGGTATATTTAGTTGGTATTTCAGTTTGTACTAAATTATAAATAATATTACAAAGCATAAATTATGAAGTTTGAAAAATGAGCAGAGTTAACTAAATATCTTGGTTTAATAGTAGCAGTTGTTATGGCAGCAATGAATAGTTTCTTGTGGTTCTGTATGTAATATAATCGGTTTAAAGGTAAAACGCATTAATTAACATCATTTCTTGAAAAACCTGAGATTTTCTAAGAGGCGAAAAAGTAATTCTGTAGTGTAAAAGATGTAATAGTCCTTACAAACTAGCCTACGAACTATATTTTCCAACTTTTCTCTCAAATCTCTTGTTAGACGTTGCAGTTTTCTTACAACTGGTTTGATATTACTTATTGAGTTTTACCTTTAAAACCGACGATTCGGCTGTAGTGATAAAATAGCAATACTTTCACCTTTTAAAGTTGGTTTATTTCAATGGACAATACAATACCAGTGTCGCGCACTACTGGTTTTCAACTTAAATTTACTTTTTTTTTTTATTAGGCATGACCAATCTGGTCCCTTGTTACCTGATCTGCTATTGCTTCGATTCGCAATTGGATACGTTTATTTGTAATCGTCCTGTTTTTGCGGACGAATGTTTAAGAAAAATTTGGAAAAATGTTTTACAACTGTAAAAACTTAAAGAAGCCTTGTATTGAATTAAATACGTACCCCGTGTATCTTTCCGGGTTCAGCAATAAGTCTACATACTCGGCGGCCTCATCGTTGTCGTCTACGTCGCAGAAGTTGTCCAGCGCGTCGTCGTAGGCGTCCCACAGCTCGATGTCCTTTTGGGCCTTCTCCGACAGCGTCTTGTTCAGGTAATCCAGATTGTTGGGTTGTGACGCGCACTCTTCGTTCGTCTCTTTGGAATACATGTCGGCCGGCGTCTGGTCGCTGCTGGCCATCCGCGGGGTCGCCTTCCCCTTGATTCCGATGGGGATGTCGTCCTCCTCGCACGACTTCACGTGACAGTAGCGCATCGCGCACCGACTGTCGTCCGTCCAGAAGGGGCATGGCCTCCTTAAGTTCACCTGAAAAGTTTTGTGAGAACTGAAGGCTAAGCGTTGTTAATAACGTGTTCTTCTTTTATTAGTAACCTATATAGTATATTCCAGAACTCGCGAAAAAAAAATATATAGTTATGAGGCAATTTCCGTGAAAAACGCTCGGTACTGCCAACTTTCATTTGTAAACTCCATCATTCTCATATGATTTGGCAAAAATATTACCACAATATTTCAAGCCATGGTTTCATCTTCAGTTTTTTATGGAACCCTCCCTTCATGAATAAAACTACTAGTCATAGACCCCAAATAATGGCGTTGCGGTACCCCTTCTACCCTCGTAGAGGGGGGAACTTAAGGAATGCCCAAAGTGGTAGCAAAAACACATGTGAAGGACCCGTGATCATATTTTGTGAGGTGGCCTTAGTTACTTCTGCTACGACACTGGACCTCACATAAGACAGATACGTAATTGATATTGGCAAAATCAATATTTTTTTGTTTCTTGATTGAATTGAAGTATACCATTTTTCTTGATAGACTTCCATTAAAAAAAGATAATCTCACCATGAGGATGAGTGGAGAGGAATTTAGTGTATAAATAAAAGTGGATGTATCCGACGACTTAAAATCACTGGCATAGTTATTATAATTATTTTTGACACTTTTGGAATACATTGTATACATATACAGTACTGTCCATTAAGAATCAAAATACTCTCGTAAATTTATTATTCCTTATACGGTTTGAACGACCTTTGTGTTAAAATGTACGGCACAAAAAACTCTATAATTTGAACATGATTGAGACGTCAGATTTTTTTTGCAAAAATATAATTTGGGGCCCAAAATTACAGATGGGGTTCGTATACGTATAAATGTTTACTTATTGTTTTTAAATCCTAGCTTTCACATTATCAACAATTTATTTTTGCTAATACCTGTTTGAAAAAACCTAGGCAAGATCTGAATAATATGGGATTATTACATATGTATGTACGTCAAACAAAATTAATGTATTATGCTTCCTTGGAAATAATCTATAGGTACATTTTATTTATAGAATAATGAGATATGATGGTTAATACCCATGTCGTTACTGTTTCAAGATAACAGATAAATAAGTATATTATAACCTGTTTATTTGGTAAATACATACAACTTTTGATAGCATAAAATTGCAACTGTTAATACATATTAACAGATATACGAGCATTTTCAGTTAGATAACTACAGGTACATTAGTACAAAATATTATTTTTCTGCTAGTTTCTTTATAAAAAGTAATGTGTGGCATACAGATATGTGTTATAGCTAGGCTTCGGAATGTTTGCGTGCCCGCCTGTAAAACTCCATAAGACTATCCCGCGTTCCCGCGACGACGCCAATGGGGATGGCGTACTACTGCGCATACGTGGTATTACGCCGGCCCTGGAGAGTATTAGGGAAGGGGTCAATGCTGTATGTAACACGGGAACGAAATACACGCGTATATAATTTATAAGGTTTAAAAATACGGTTTATACTTTCATTATCATAGCGTTTTATAGTGCCGAGCCCTGCGTTGCCTCACACATTTCCGGACCTTAGTTATAGCTTATAGTAGGATAAGCATAAGTAAATTGTCTCAATATAAATCCGGATACAGTTTTCACAAGACAGGCCACAAATTCATAATGACTTGAGATGGTTGGCTATAAATCTAAATAAATATTATCGAGTTTATTTGTCTGCGAGAAGTGATTTTATATTAAGTATTTAAAGATATAAAAAAAAAGTTAAAAATAATACATAGGCTTTACTTGAGGCTTAAGGCACACCTAACATTTTCTCTCCCCCTTTTTAAAATTTGGACACCCTTTTAAAACCCCCTATTTTCAAAGCTATTGGAAGGGTAGAACGTAGTCAAAAAGATCACCTTTTATTAACTTTTTAAATCTTAAAACACATTGTGTACGTATGTAGCTTGGATTAAATATAAAACTCATTCAGTCTTAAACCTTTTTCTGACATATTTAAATATTAGTTGTAAGGTTTAGGTACTACTGATAGCATGTCTAGTAGATTCCTTTATTATTTTTTAATGTTAATTTTCTCCACATTTGGTTTACCTGATATACATAAATACTGTCACCAGTTTCATGTTTTCATTCCGTGTCAATTATTAGTCTTAAAATGACACGTTGACGTGCGGAAATTGTAATAGCATTATGGTACAATATATTACAATAGCGGGTAAAAAAAATAATACAAGTAAAGTAATCATTTGCAGTACAGTACTTCATTTGATTCACCGTGTCCTTTTAATTATTATTAACCGTACTACAATACATGTTTTATATTGTTATGTGCACGACACTATTACCACCAATCAGATGTGAGAGACAGCCGCCACCACTAGCTTTAAGAGCAGAATTGGTGGGTTCTACATGCGCCGAGACACTTCTTCCTATGTGGCATTTACTATATTTAGTTATCGCTTTACACTATTCTGCATGATATTGTTCGTTACATAAAAATAGGTAAAACAAACTTTGAAGGATAAAACTGGAATTTAATTTGTTTTGTCGAATTTACAGTAAAATATTTAAAGTTCTATGTGGACATTATTATAATATAATAATATTAAAAATACCTACTTAGGTACCGTTTAATTATTACATTGCGGATAATTTTTCTTGAGTAGTAGCAGCAGTTGGTGATCTTTTTTTTGAAAATGAATTTATCAACGGTATCATTAAAGTATAAGTGGGTAAGCACAAATAAACTGGTAATGTTACGTTTTTAAATAGAAAATAATGATAGCACTTCCCGCCAACAAAAATCATCATTTGGAGACATATACATATTAGTATTATATTGTGTACATATGTATAGTCGAAATAAGATATAGAAAAAAATCGGTTAAGCATGGCCGTATTATAAAGTAAGTATACTTTGTTTCATACAAATTAGCGCCGTAGTTATTCGTCATCTCCATAATAATCTGGGGTGGTAGTTACTAGGTTGTTGATCTTCCCACGGCCCGAACATTATTTTTATAGTTATAGACGATACGAAAAGGGGGTAATACTAACGAAACTACAAAAAAGTATATGTAGGTGTACCCAGTCATTCACAACACCACACGCATAGAAACGGTGAATTGATAAATGTGTCTCCCTTTCTAAAACTCTCCCTTTTTAAAATTCCCTCTGTTTTCTCAAGGATCTCAAGCCACCTGCTGCTGTGGTAATATCGAGCTCCTGTTAGAAATGAAAATAATATACGAGTGTCAATTGCAGGCTTTTTTATTCACGTTCATATCTTTTCAAATTACGGAGATATCCGCTGTTAACGTCATTCTGGGACACCCGGTACATATGTATAGAGGTATATACATACATACATATATCGAACGAATTGCGTGAGCAAATAAAATTGGGCGAATTTATTAGATATCTGTAAATAACTAGAGTAGACATTTTACAAAGGTATTTCGAAAATTAATTTAAGGTGTATTATGATCATCAATGATGGTTATTAAAGTTAACAATACATTTTGATTCACCTTGTCGGCGTTTTGACCTTGCACTTATTTTGTGTTGACACACTATGTATGTATGTACTACATAGTGTATAGGTAGGTACCATGTTACTTTCACAATTTTACCCAATCAACAGGTAACAGGTATTATCAACCCATTTGCAAAATCAAAAACATTGTCTCAAGTAAAAAGAAACGCTCTCCCTTCATTAGACAGGTAGGTATGTATGTATAATTAAACGACAAACCGATAAAATATGCGGTTAGAATTAATGAAGAGGGAATTTTTAACTACCTTATAAAACCTGAAATAGTCTTTGACTAGCAAACTCTTCAGCCTTGGGTAAATTTTCACATTATTAAAGTGATCGACCGTATCGATGTTACACGTGCATTCGTCTATTTTCCCCGACAACTGACAAAAACAGTCGTCCTCTTTTTCTAGGTTAAAATAAGCGAAACACTGGTTAAGCACCAAAACACACAGAAACACGTTTAAAACACTTTGCGTTAACATTGTTCGTATACTTTGGGATCATTTCGGCAACGAAATGTTGGGATCAATGACGATTAACGGGCTGGAAATTTGTTTTTACTTCATACTGGGGATTTTGCTATCGAACGGTGAACGTACACGTAAACAATCAGCTGTAGCGGCTCCCAGATGTCAGATCGAGGTTGCCTATGCTGCTCGCACAGGCGATCGCCGATTCCGCGCTCTCGGTCGCTCAGTATGACGTCAACGAAATGGTAGGCGTTCTCGCGTAGCTATTGGTTCGAATTGTGGGCGACGTCGTTGCGCGTTACGCTACATTTTTGTGGATCGCTGTTAATCGACTAATTTGAAGGGTACGAGCTCAACGTGAAATTTAACACGTTTAAAAGGTAGGCGGGATTCGTTTCTCGCTAAAACCATAAACGGCCACCCTTTTGTGCGGCCACCTATCCCGTTAAAAAAATATTGCATGAAGTGAAGTCATCTCCAGATTGAACAAAAATATTGCATCTGTTTTTTTGTTCCGATATTATTTTTTGATATGCATTGAGATAAATACATGCGCGGTATTAGTTGAATTTAAAAGTGGTTGTTTTCATTTTGAATGATATCATAAAAATTAATAAAAATGAATAAGTCATTGAATTGTCGTTTAATAATGAACTTGAACTTGTGTTATGCTATAATAATAACTGTTTGACTTTAACTGTAGGAGGTCAGAACAGAAATTAGCAGGCCATGAAACACAAAATTTTATGGCCTGCTTGATATTGCTAGCAAGCATTAAATTCGCACAAACTTTATTGTACTGGGTGAGTTTTTAAAATCTGACAAATTTAAACATTATTTAGATAAAAACTAAATCTAATTTCTCAAAGAGCATAAATAAAAATAATTACAAATGCTGTACATTCTACGTAGATACCTACTTCATATATGTAGTAGTCCTCGGTA
Organism: Aromia moschata; assembly: GCA_029963805.1. Classification (NCBI taxonomy): domain Eukaryota; kingdom Metazoa; phylum Arthropoda; class Insecta; order Coleoptera; family Cerambycidae; genus Aromia; species Aromia moschata. Next base: position 46,005 of record JAPWTK010001026.1, on the reverse strand, counting down.
ATTTTAGAATTTGAATTTACTATGAAATTAGGATTAAGCTCATTTAAATTTGATGTGGATAATTGTTCAGTTGTATGTCTCAATGCATCCAAATTTACGTTAGTATATTTATAGCCTTATAGAAAATTCTGTCCAAAGGTGTGAGGTCTGGGCTGTTTGGAGGTCGCTGGGGAGTTCCGCCTTTACCGATTCACACATCAGACTTAAATAATTTATTACTGCTGCAATGCTCAATATTTTTTAAATGCTATTTCTGCTAACATTCTTGTTTTTTCTGCGTCTGGTGGTCAATGGCAGCTGAATTCCTTTGTCGCTAACTACTTTTTCAATAATATTTTTAAATTAAATATGTCGCGACCTTCTCATGCAAACATAGACATATTATATAGTTTTGAAAGAGAAAGCTTTGAGGAAAATTCAGAAAAAATAGATCATACCTACCTAGTTACAAACAGGTAATCAAGTGGGTAAAACAGTTATTTTTCTGATTTTTTTTTTTAATTTCTGTTGCATACTTATTAATTGCATACTTATAAAAGTTATTAAAGTTAACTTGGTATTTTTTATTGTTTATTATATTTTCCTTTACTCTTTATGTTGTCATATGTATTAAAAAAAATGCTAAAAAGAGGTATTCGCGAGATTATACGTCTTCGTCAATATTGTTGACAGTATCGATTGGAAATTGCATCTTTCTATTCTACAATAGTGTGATGTATGATAATTACCATTTATTTATAAAAATGATATATTTAAGTTAATAAAGTATGTACAAATCTGATAGGTACATTACAACAACAATTATATGTCAACATGATATATTGTTTCATAGAATTTTGGTTTTTAAATGTTTATTTCTGCCAGACGTAAAAGTATCTAGAATGAAAAGTATTCTTTTTGAAAAATGCATCTTACGCAAGTAACTTTTTAGTGCATATCTTTAAAAAGTACCTATCCTTTGTTTTTTAGTTTTTTTTTTATCTTCCTCAGGCTCTAGTTCCATCTTACATATTTCAATCGAAGCGTGTTTGACCTTCTAGGGAATTATTTTTATTACAAGTGAATTGTAATAATTATTAATTGTATGTTTATTAAAATGTATTTCTCTATTATTCTTCTTAGAACTGTAATGGTGAATATGATTTATAAATAGTCTTAAATGTAGAATTAGCGTGTCTAGAGAAGTTGGTACCAAATGTTCGGACCTTTTAAAGAACTGCTTTGTATTATTTCCTAGACATTTGGAGAAAACTATCCCGGTTTTAAAACGTTAAGAGGTGATAAGAAGTATATACTTACTTTAATATGGGTATTGTTATTGCGTACGGCGGTGGAGAGAAAACGTGATTTAGATTTAAAACATTTGATTACAAATAAAAATTAAAATGTGCTATTTATTTATCCCAGACACCTACGTTTCATACTTAATTGTTACAACTGTTTGATAGAGTTTTCTGGTAATTATTATTTTTATGTCGTAATTGACTGTTATAGTAATGTAATTAAAACTATTGTTTGATATTATTAAACACATTCTTTAATCTATTTTACTTTTTCTTCCAAAACTAAACAAGATAATAGTATTTCCTAGTTATTAATAGGTACAGAAAAATATTTCAAAATATTGTGTCCGGAAAAAACATTTAAATATTTTGAGGAGAGATTCTTTAGGAAAATAAGAAAAAAAAGTTTCTACGGATGTGTGCCTTAAAAATGCTTTCTAAGGGAGCTTTCTAGAGCCCCCTGTAGGTGACGTCCTTTTACTTTTCCAACCCACTCCCAGAGTAAAATTGTATGCCATTGGCAGGTCACAGTATCTCCCATAATTAAGGTTCAAAGGTTTCTGATATAATTCTTTTTCTTTTTTCTTTCTCAAAAACCTTTTGGGCGTCACCTTCAGGAAGTGTCATCTTTGGGCTTCTTCCCTTGGGAAGCATTTCCGGACATATGTACTTTAACCTACGGAATCACCCTCCCTCCTCTAAAATCTTTAAACGTTTTGTTCCGGACACCCGGTGTAAGTGCAAAAGTTTCAAGAAAAGTTCCTTCAACTTGCTTTTTTTGAATACTCGATACTATGAAAATTATATTTACTTGAATACACATTCTTTGATGCCTTCAAGATCAGAACACATCATTTTACAATAGCATAACACTAATTATGTTAATGTGCATTGTACACTATTGTGATAAATGAGTAATAAAAATAGTAGGTGCAATTGTATTTTCTGATTTTCGTGTCACCTCTACATCACACGTGTTTCATGTGTCTACGAGTACAGAATGATTCTTTTTTTTTTTCAACCAGACTTCTTCGGGGACACTGTTCCTGTTGTAAAAAAATATTTGTCGATAATACAATGTACTAATTTGTTGAATTAATAACGATTGCAAGTAAGAGACAAACAATAATAATTTATCTAAATTGCAGCCCGGACTACGTGATGTTTCACATACGTCCCAGAAGATAATCCCGTTAGTTAGGTTTTTCCGGTATGTGTAATGCCTGAAGCGAAACTTTTCCTTCCAATAAAAATCGAAAGTAGGTCAGTAGAATCGTGGTAACTTGAAAGATCTGTGAATGGCGAGATAATTGGAAAAACGCGTGTATAAATTGATGAATGATGAAAGACTATGACTTATTGATATACGACGATTGATATCTTATAAATGCATATAAGCGTAGGCTGTTTAAATCTTTTTTTAGATATTTCGGTTACTTAAGGCGTTTTTAAATTCACCATGAGCTCATATGGTTATGTGCATTTTTTGTTTTTAAAAAGTAGAGTCGGATATGTACCTATGTACACATATAACAAGAAATTTGTAGAAAAAACATGTTTATTTGCTCAGACAAAATATTTGTCAAGTGTCTATATTACTATGATCCATATCTATGTATAATACAGTAAATATAGAAAATACATACATATAATATAGTAAATAGGTTTGTAACAGTAATATTTATAGGAAGGTACATGGGCTTTTTACATACATAATATGTACATATGTATGTACGTATTAACTTGCGAACCTAAAATGCCGCGTGTTTGTAAATTCACCAAATCGGTGCATCACTACAAGTTGGTGCCATAAACATGTTTAAAAATCCACCAAGTGTGGATTCTTACGCAGTGTTCTAATTTTTACTTGTCATATTTTTTTGTAATAATTGTCAACTGTCTTTCTCGCACACATTTATTTTATATGGAAATAATGGGTTACGTTTTTTTTTTTCAGTCTGTATTACTATGCTGCAGACCTGAGCAGGGCTTTGCGCATGGAAATGTGCTTCAAGCCCTTTCAGGGATATGGTACACTGAAATTTGAGCCCTTTTATGAAGATGTAATTGGGCTTTGTAACCGAATCACTTTATAAGTGTTTCGTTGGTAAAAATTGATGTTTTAAAAAGGTCCTTTAAAGTCCCAGAAATATACTTTAAGCTCTTCTTTTCTGAAAGGAATTTAAGCATTAATAGAGGAATTAAATTCGTTTCAAAGCGTTTATAGTTTCCCGTATCACTTTCCCAGTTCAGAAGTGCTTAGGACTTTACAATCAATGACTTTAAAAAAAGTATTTGGTAATTCGGTAATTCCTTTGATTTTAAATTGTAGTTAGGGCTTGAAAATGCAAAGCACTTTAAGAAAGGGCTTAGGGCTTAAGGTTTCAAGCTTTTTATCGAGGACTTTGCCTAGCTCTGTTATGCTGCCATATGCTGGCATATGTTATACATATATAAACGGTATATTCTCTACATTTGTACTGGTCCCAGGCTTCATTTTTTTGGTACTGTATGAAGGCTTATACCGTGTTGTACATATATGTATGTATTACTGTATTCATACTGTGTTGTATATGTACTAGGGACCGAATCAAATGCATTGTGCAACTTAACGATGTCACGAGATAATTCCCCTAGAATTTAGAGGATATCGCGTTCTTCCCATGACATAATCGTTAATGTGAACGCAATATGCAACTTAATAGACTTTTCAGCACGTATTTACTAAGCCTATCTGGCAAAATAGTGACCAAAATCAGTTCAGTTTTTTGGGTCTTGGAGAGCTTGAAGTGTAGTAATGTCACGTTTCATAAAATGGGGATTATTTTCAATCGATTCCAAAAAAGGCAAGACACCTTTCTCTCCTGATGTTCTTTTGCTTCTGCGAAAGGTTTTTTGGAACCATTTTTGCGTAGATTTTTTCTCATCCCCAATTCGTTAGTCAAAATCTGATGAACAGTGGTGTGATTCAAATTTAACTCTTTCTCAATCATTCTTGTCGTCAACCGACGATCTGAATGCACAAGATTCCGTATTCTCTCGACATTTTCATCGGTCCTTGAAGATGAAGGCCTTCCGCTGCGTGGTTCATCTTCAATCGACTCTCTTCCTTCTGAGAATGACTTAAACCACTGAAAAACCTGGGCTCTTGAAAAAACACTATCTCCTTAGGCATGTTGAAGGACAAGGTTTGCAAATGTATCCGTTGTGCTGTATCCAAATCTGAAGCAAAACCCGATAGCACACCGTAGCTCAAAATTAATGTCACTCATTTTTAAAACGCAATAGAAAAAACCGGTTTAGGAAAACAGTCACAAAGAACAAACAAATGACTCTAATAAGATCAAATTTGTACTGAAAGTGTACGTACATTATATGTTAACCTACGGCCCTTCCAAGTTCCGTCTCCACAGTGTTGCTAGATCTGGCACTACGTTGCCAGTCTCATTACTTAATGTACACACCTCGTATTTCATAGTTTCACACCCTTGAATGCCGACTGATTATTATTAATGTAGTATACCGCACCGCTGGCAATTCCCTTCATTGACGCTGTGGCTACACTAAAGCTGTGGCTTTTTTTTCTCAGATCGCGCGGATGACTCATTTCATTGTTTTTTGTTTTGTTTTTTGTTTGATGGACTTAAATCCACCTAGAGAACATATTATCTAACAACAGCTCCATGAACTTTCATAAGGCTACTTTACAGTTCGCAATTATTATTGCCGGCAAGAAAAAATTGCAGCAATTTTTTTGCGCGCACGCATATTTGTATTTATTTGTTAAGGAATTGTCCAAATTTGATATTGATAAATTGATAGCAACGATAACTTTCATACTCATATTTAGACTCATACATATATTTTTCAGAGTCGCAATTTGTATCCATCGCGCTATTTCCTTCAAACTGAGCCTCTACTCTTTCATATCAGTATTGTGGCTCTCTTCTAACATATTGGAGCAAATGGATAGCACAATAAATAGTTGTACTCGAATTGTACAAATTATACATTATTATTTTTATCAGTGTATAATATGTTTTTTCTTATTTGCTCCAGGTTCAACACGAGCAAGGACGGCTACCTCAGCCTTGACGAACTGAAGCGCATGATGGAGGTACTCGGCGCTCCGCAGACCCACCTGGGACTGAAGATGATGATCAAGGAAGTGGATGAGGACGGCGACGGCCGACTCTCCTTCCACGAGTTCATGCTGGTGTTCCGCAAGGCGCGTGCCGGCGAGTTAGATGAGGACTCCGGCCTGGGCCAGCTCGCCAGGCTGACGGAGGTGGACGTCGATAAGGTGGGGGTGAACGGGGCGAAGGAGTTTTTCGAAGCGAAGGTGAGTCCGAGGTGCTTTTACATCTATCACGTTTCGCATTTTATATATATTTTTTTCAAAACTGTTATTACGATTTCTCCATTCAAGGAAAATAAAAATGACCGTTAATATATTCTTGGCCAAAAGGTTCGCAAAGGGGTGAAGATGGCAGGCAGACCCTCGCCAAGACTTACAGGCGCTCCCGTGCCAAATACTAATTTGTGCCCTTATGAAACGTGTGAAGTATTTGTGAATGTTTAGTCAGGTACAGTGCCGTAGCCAGCCCTGATTTTTAAGGGGGGGGGGGGGGTTGAAAAAATCTTATATATTATATAAGCTTATATAGTGTTAAAAAAGTTATTGCACAGCGTCAACATTGTCACAAGAAGCTCTAATTTTTTTCCTTATTCCGAGTAAAGTATCGTTTTTCCAGTAAAAAGCAATTTCTGCAAATGAATATACAGCGTCCTCGCAAGGTTTACAGTGGCTCACAAAACTATTCGTACGGCAACGCTCTCATAAAACAACTAAAAAGAGTATCCTGTAAGTTATAGACAACTCAGTATATATGCTACACATATCATCACATATGTGTAAGTCTGATGTGTAAACAGCATCGACGTACACTCGATTCCCTCTTAAGTCACCTTCGCTTAATTCACATTTCCTCTTATTTCACCACATTTTTCCTTATTATGTCACGAAACTGTCCCTCTTAATCGCTGCCTGTAAAAGTTTTAGAAGTACGTTTGGAAATTGGATTCTCGCAGGAATATGTACAATTTTTATTGAAAAAAATTATTGCGTAATACATTAAATATAGTTTAATACTTTTACAAATATTTAACCTTTAAAATATTCATTCAAGTGGAAAATTGAACTTTGTCACGCACGACTGGGAATGCTTACGTTGATTTTTTCGTTCAGCTGGCTCATTTTTCATTATAACAAGTGCTGTGGTATATCTCTAAATATTTATTTTTGCAACTAAAAACACGAAAATGTTGAGGTTATATTTGCGCCTTAAGAGAGAATAAATTTCGCGACTTAAGCGAGAAGATGATGCACGGATATGGTGACTTAAGAGGGAATCGAGTGTATACGTAAATAATACATATCATTTTATGAGCGATGAAGAAAAGTATGCGCAAAAATCACGCCACAAAACTATTCGTAGAAAATAGCAGTATGTTCATACTGCAACTTTTTGTCCCACTCTGTCACTTTTAACTAACACAATTTATTTTAAAAGAAAAACAGTAACGAATTAACCACTAATCTATGTACAATTTATATCGAACGTGTTTTTACAAAGCGCGCCACGGCGTAAATTTATTTCAAAACTGATTCCCTTGCCGCAACTACGAATTATTTTTTTCCAAGCGGCTTGTCAGTCTCATTCCCGATGAACCTAGAAAAAGCGTCCGCCTTCGAGATGGGCCGCAGTGATACTTCGCGAAGGGTGACTCTTGTTTTGTTAAGCTGACCGGGCGGAGAATCATGCTGTTGATGATTTCGCCACAATACCAATAGCGGAAATCCGATATGCATACGGTGCCAGCTAGCGACAATCGAACTTGATGGAGCTATAATTAGTCACCAGAATAATACGGGACATGAATTTTAACACTACGAGGTTGGTGGGCGAAATGAATCCTCCAGTAGTGGTGGAAAATTGACTCAGTTTGCTCAAAAACAGTGTAAACAGTCTGTTAATGTTGAAATAAGTCGGCGCTTGTTGCGTAGAATTGACTGTCCAAAACATGCCATTCATAAATAATGGAAATCGCCGCAAATCCCTAGAATTTGCAATGCAATATGTAACTAAGGGCGAAACTTTTTAATCCCAGATGAGAGTAAAATGATTATTATTCATCTAAAAAAATGTCGGTAAATAGATGGGAGACGGGAAGGGAGGGATGGTTGATTAGTCAAAAGGTGAAAGCGAATTGTGGAACTTCACACTAATTTATTAGTCAGCTTTAGGATCAATGGAATCGCTCAACTGTGGTCCGATCGTGCAAAACTCAGGGTAACTGTAGAGGGGTGGTTCACAGAGGCTGAAAACGGGTTGAAGGCATTAGCCAAACGCTCAGGACTTATTGGGGAGGTCTTAATGTGTGTCAGGATAGGATATTTACCCCTCAGTGTCCTTCTCAGCCCATCCTGTAGATCTTTGAATTGCCGCCATAATATTGTGAATTCATATTTAGACATGGGGTTGATTTTTGGGGTGTGGACAGCGAATCTTGTAAGCGATAGCGTAGCGACTTTGGGGAATTAAAACCAACCCTATAAGCTACCGTTATATATAGATTTGCAAATCGCAGGTCTCTAGTCCGAATAGAACGCAAATAACGCTGTACTAAAAGTTATACTTATTTTAGTAGTCTGTTTCTATATTTTTAGATTTTTGAATTCGATATTTTTTAAACATTTACCTCCCCTAAAAATATACTAAAAAGTGTTAGGCCAATGTTGAGCAGTTTATATCCAAATAAAAAATCATTGCTTAGAAATTTTAGAGGGGATGTAACAGTTTTTATTTTTTTTTGTGAGTAATAAGTACCTAATAAATTATACTCATTATAAAAGCATGCAGTTATTTTTTTTAACTTAAGTTTTTTTTTGAAATTCTAGTTTTTTTTGCTGTCCCTTGCATTTGCCCCCCTTGCATTTGCCGTCCCGATTATGCCGCACGCATGTACCGCAGGCTTTGCACTCATACTTGCGGGGGCCTTGGAGGCACATGATAGGCATAAAATTTAGTACACATGTAAAGTCCTTCTAATTTTAATTGAATATGATAAATACGACTGGGGAACAAAAAAGCCGTGCAACTTTATGATTCCATGGGCGTGCATATATCTTTTTATAAATTCGAAAATTGTTAAATAATTTTTTTCATTCAAATCAATATAGGAGATTAAAATTAGCCTGCATACAAAACTCTTAATATTTGTTATATAATTTGCTGTAAATAATGCTCATTTAGCCAGACAATCTCAAAAAATTGTCTGTGTTAATAAACCTAGCTGAAATACACGTCACTGGCTCCTTAAACACCTAGAATTTCTCAGTAGAAGTCGTAAATCATTTTAACGACGTCGTAAAAATTTTATGGCATAGTGGACCGAATAAGTATTTGGATGTATTACATATAAAGCAATACTATAGTATACTGGTCGGCATTTGCTGGTTGCCGGCATCGGTGTTGCTGGCATCGCGTTGCCGGCTCTTCAAAATTTTCTTAAGTATAGTAACATACATAAAGTTGTTTTAATTTATAATAATTTTTTCCAGCAATTTTAAACGCTTTATTTTAATGCTAACTAATACATTTTTATCTATGTATATTTTTTAAATATTTCCAAACTATCTTTCTAAGAACGTCACGAACTAACAGTTTACTGAAGTATGAAGTATACTTGTATAGTGAGCTTAGCAATTTTAGAAAATATATCTGACAACCTTGCTTTTTTCTACCTATTTTCAATTTAGAATGGAAATAGAGTACAACAGTAGAAACAATGAATATAAATTACTATAGGTATATGAATATACCTACCTCGAAATCTCTCTAGGCGTTCTGGACACGGTATTTTTGAAACCTGGTGGTACCTACCATCTTTTGCAAGAAACAATCCGATGGAATTGACTTAACCAACCGTTGAATGTCTCCTTAAGGAACGAAGCTCTTTGACTCGTCGCCATAGTTTATCAACAGTAGTTGAATCAATAGGATGAATATACTCACTTATAGCATTTAACTGAGTTGGATACAAGGTATATAGCGTTGATAAAGATAATCTTCTGTCGGGAAGTTGTTGGTGATGGGCGGGGCCACCGTGAATTGTGTAATGTTATTGATCCTCCAAGGTCCTTCCCTCTTCCCTCTAACCAATGGATTACTTACATCGACTTCCCGATGGAAGATCTGAATTTGCTAACGGTATAGATCTGATTTTGTCAAGTACGGTGGCATACATTTCTCTGTTTCAGGTATACGGGGTTCTGCAATATTTTTGGCCAAGAGTATATTTGTAATGTCAAATGTGAGCTGTTACTAATGTAAGGTTACATTTCCTAAAATACCGTTTTGGAGATATACAACTGTTTTTGAAAAATATCACGGCGCTCTAACTATTTCTAAATAGCGTCTAAACCAAAAAAGTTAGGACACGTGCGGTTTGGACAGTTCGAATCGTCATGAATTACTCTTTCATTTTCATCTGTCGCCATGTGTCGTCGTATTTACCAATTGTCAAACCTGACAGTGTTGCAATAGCCATAACATTTTTTTTTCAAATGTAATGACCCACATTATACCGTTGAACGTACCTTTTAACTGATATAAGATTTCGCCGGTTTGTAGCGCGCGATTTGTGACGACTCATTTCATTATTTTTGTTCGTTACTATAGCGTTATTATCAAGACTATTTTGTTGTTTCTTTATTCACTTTGACAAGCTACCGGTACAAAAAGGCATGTTTATGCTAATTTTACCAACAACTTTGAATATCTTATTCAATTAATTATTATTTCTTGTTTCAGATCGGAGAATTATCGAAAAAAAGCAAATTTGAGGATGAGATCCGTCAAGAGCAAGAAGAACGCAAGCGAATGGAGGAAGAGAAAGCTGTGAGGAGACATGAATTTTTGCAAAAGGCTGCAGTTTTCAAGTAATGCATATTTTATCGATTGACCGATTTTCTAAATAATGTTATTTTACCTATTGATTGCTTACTGCATTTTTTTGATTACCTTTGCTCCGTTTTTAATCTGGGGCACCATAATTTGCGATCTTTGTAAAATGAACTAGGAAACTATTTTTCTCTGCTTTTTAGTACAAAATATTTTTATAATAAAAAAGAAAGAGCTTATTTGAATTTAAAATGATTTTTATTGTTTTTGTTGTAAATAGGGTTAATATATTAGTTGTAAGAGTACATAAGATAAATATTTTCCTAATAAATAGACAAACTTATTGTATTAGATATTTGATTGTGATAGTTATTTTTTGTATATGTGAAATAAAGTGCATATTTAGATTAGCTTCGACTGTCTTTTCTAACTACATTTGTTTTTCCAGCAGATATGTAAATAAACATCGGATGGAGATATGATAGGGACTATCAGAATTTGGAAACAGTCCAGTGTATTACTGCATTTTCCATGGAGAATATATGGGCCAAAAATTATTTTCGTGTTGTATTCAGTTATTCACGGATTGCCCAATAAAACAAAGGTATCTAAAGGGAATGCAACATAAGGTTTTTTGGATTTTTTTTTTTGGAATGCAACTTTTTAACTTACTTGATTTTCCTGTATCTTTTTTTCATGGAAGTGGGAATAAGTTATCAGAATAATATATACATACGAGTACATGATGGTGGCGGTTGGGACATGGTAGATACTGTAGAGTGTTAGACTGCAAAAAGGGGTCCTGTGTGAGTTCATGGTAAATTAAATTTTGGGTGTAAGATCCAAAATTTAACTGTAGAGTGTGGTACATCTTATGTGAACAAAAATAGAATCTGAGGGGAAATATGCAGTATAGGAGCAAATAATGGTGATTCTCTGATGAAAACTTGTATAAATAGAGTGCAACCAGTGGCGGCTGTAGATAAAGGGCACAGGGACACGTGCCCAGCCCAAATTTCAATAGAAAATATTTCTTTTGTGTTAATTTACTATAAATTACTGTTATAATAATATCAATTAATTGTATACGACAAACTATTCATATTCTAATTATTATTCCTTTTATACCACAAATAATGATTTTTATCACATATATATGACAGACTATCGATCGATCGAGCACCGAGCCACCGTAGTCTGAATTCGCATTGGGAGCATTTCGCGCGCGTGGCCGAGGGCACACAGTATCCCAGCCCTCGTTTTTAATCGGGCTTTTTCGGTGACTGTTAATATTTGGAGACCATTGCAGCAGACAGACGTCGTTAAATCGTTCGAAAATCAGCTGAACGGGTCACACTTGTTGAGTGACCTTTTTTAGTGATTGTTTGTTTTGTAGTGAGTGATTTTCTTCTCTGAGAAGTGTGTTTTTACTGTTTTTGATTGTGAAACGTTTCAAAATGAATTCGGTGGACTTTTTATTGACTAATAAAGATATTACATACGAGATCCGAACGGAAATTAAACGGTTAGGAAGGCCGATACCCGATATGATTATTTCCAAAACAGACGTAGGAAAATCGCGAAATTATTCACGAAATTTTAATAGTAGTGTCTACGACAGATTTAAGTGGTTATGTGTCCTAAAAGAAACAAACTGTTTTGTTTTATTTGTTTAGTGATGGGTGGCAACCAAAGTGCATGGACTCAAGAAGGGGTGAGTGATTTAAAATATTTAAATGAACGAGCTAAGAAACATGCTAACTACAATGAAAAACATTTACATAACATCTTAGATTTTAGTGTGTTGGGAAAGGTAGACATAAGGCAACAGCTTGATAGTGCATATCGTGAAAATATAAGACGTCACAATGAAAATGTGGATAAAAACAGACATATTTTAAACCAAATAATTAATTGTATTAAATTTTGTGAAACAAATCCGCCACGATTAACATTTTTGTGAACAATAAGGACAGGCGAGCTGATTTCCTCTACAAATAACGGTAAGATACCTATATCAAATTTTTTTCACATGTTGCCACCCATTATTTTAATATATTTAAGCCCTCAATATTCGTGCCTAATAATTATTTAAAAAAGCTACCAAATCCCAAAAATTATTCTTGTGAAAGTCTATATTTTTGTATAAAAGAATTTTTCATTGAAATTCTGAAGTGTCAGTAAAACGCATGACCTTGAAAATTTTAAAAATTTTCGCCTGCGGCACCATTGGTACCTAATAAGTAATCCTACTGACACACCCTGTGCCCACCCATGTAACACACCCACGAGCCACCACTGAGTGCAACTTCTACTTTCTACGCAGATCGAATCACGTGAATTTCTCTGAAGACAAGTTCTACTACAGGGCCTCGATTCTTGCTGGTGATAGAATAGAAAGATCCCTAGGGAGTGTTCCCAAATTTCTTTCCTCTACCATATCACGCATATATTTAGTATTCTTGAACGACATAGAGGGAAGAAAAAAATAGGCTACTGGAACTTGTGGTGGCTAGTGGCTTCGTTGTAATACTGAGTTCATTTGAAGTTTGAAGATTATATCATTGTGTCATACTGTTGCAGACATAGAAGGAGAAGGTAGTGAGTGCATCCGTATAGTATTAGAAATATAGATCATAATAGTTTTGTAGGTATTTCTCGAGAGCTTTCTTATCACAGAGAAATTTGTAGAATCCTACAGAATGAGCCTAATCTCCTTTCAGTCTTGGATATCACTATCTTATCGTTTTCGCTTAGGTGCGCACCTTTTTTTATCACTTCAGACCACTTCCAATGCTCTCGAAAGATGTGTATCGCGTATCGCATCACATTGTATCAGCTGTCGTATCATTATGGTGTACCTTTCGTCTTCGATATACGAGGTGCGAGCCAAGAGTTTCCAGAATTTAAGTTTCGTGTTCGAACCAGTTGTCATACTGCGACCTGCAAGTACGTAGTACCTTTCAGCTGTATTGAGGCAGTGTACAATGTGGTGTTAAGCTGGTACAGTACGCAACTGAGCTACATGCAATCATTTTTATCGTCAGATGTACTTTCGGCGATATTCTAGATGGCAGAAGTTTCTATTTAGGTAGAACACCTGTGCATTTAATTCAGAAAAAGCGTCACAGTAACGTATCTAATGTTAGTAAATGCTTTTGGTGATGACGACTAGGGTCCGGAAAGTGTGCTGCAACACTTCAATAATTAAAGTATAAACAGTATTTTTTAAGTCTTGTAAATGATGTACGCGTGTCTTTCTTGCTCGTGCCTACGTACGCTACTGACCGTATCTGGTAACGCGCTGGGACTCTCCCATGGTGGGTTCAAGGAAAGGCTATAGTGCAATTTATCCATATAGCGTAGCGAGCGTTCCGCTGTCGAAATTTAGTATTGTAAGTTAGCTCGATGCGAGCGGACGAACGGTAGAGCGCCGAGTTTAAAATAATTTTATGTGTCGTGAGTGGTTAACTAATAAACGTCTGTACATACGTATTTTGCATCTTGTACGTATTTCTTTTAGAGTTCGTGTAGTTTATTTAGATATTGTCTGATTTTGTGTGGATTTTTGCAATAATGGTAGTCGTTACCATTTGTGAATAGACTGAAATAGACGATTGAAAATTACGAGGATTTTTGACAGATCACATATTTTATGTATCCTTGCAATCTTCTATTTATATTTTGTAGACGCCGAAAGTGTGAAAGACATGTAGATTCGAATACCTATTAACAAAATATTACTGGTACTGTTAGAAAAGAGGAGTTTTGGTTTAATTTGTGCATAATGTTTTGCGCATGTAGCCTTTCATGGAACGTGGTCGACAATATTTACTAGACGTTTGTTTGCCAAATATATATCCTATTTTTCTTTGCCAATTAGCCATACATTGCATAAAACATATTTACAGAAGACATAGGAAATATCAAAGAATACATATGCAATAAATTTCTGTGGCTGACAGTGGACGAAACAACAGGTTTTTGCGGTAATAGGGTCGTTAATTTTCTGATTTGAATTTTTGGTGTTTCATTCATCATATTTCGCCTCCTATATTGATAGCTAGTAAACCGGTTTTGCAAACTACGGCTAAAAGTATAGAAATATTATATGAACTCTAAAAGAAATACGTATCTACACACGTTTATTAGTTAATCACTCATGACGCAAAATTATTTTAAACTTGGCGTTCTACCGTTCGTCCGCTCGCATCGAGCTAACGTACAATACTAAATTTCTATAATGGAACGCTCGCTAGGTTATATGAATAAATTGCGTATAGCCTTTCTTTGAACTCGCCATGGCATAGTCCCAGCGCGTTACCAGGCACGGTCAGTGGCGTACGTATGCACGGGCAAGAAATACATGCGTACATTATTTACAAGGTGCTTAAAAAATACGGTTTATACTTTAATTATCATAGAGTTGTATAGTGCCGACCCTGCGTTGTAGCATATTTGCTGGACCTTAATCATTGGGATATTTACGATATAACTACTAAAAAAAAGGTTAGTGTTAAAGTAAAAGTAAAATTATATAACAATATTTATTATTAAGTCGTCATTCTACAATATACACGTTGCTATTAATTACAAACTTATTCACAATTTCATCAGATAAAAAAATTACATTTTTGAAATTACATAAGAAGTATACACAAAGCAGTGGGTAACTTTATTATTAATATTTACAGTCACGTAATTAATTAAAACATACACTGGAAAAAAAGTTAAATGTATGTCTAACAATAATTATGTATATATAAAATCACTCACAATGGCACAAACCCCTATCTGTACATTAACCGACGAGTTAAAAAATATGAATCAGTTCCGTAGAATTCTCCAGAAACAATGTCATGTACTATGCCATTAATTAAAAACTTCAGTAGTGAAAGACACCCCTAACCTAAGTGTTAATAAAATTATTGGCACTTTATCGTGATAAAAATTTCCTTTTACAAATTGTCTAAAACATAAATAGAAAAAACACGTCTTGAATATTTCTAGGCATTAGGAAAAAAGTGTATATTTTTTAATAATGCTTACAATTAAAATATTCGTGTAAAAGATCCATTAAACTTGTTTTACAAATACCGTTCTCTATAAATAAGGCACTTTTGTGGCTGAGTAATAATCAGCTTATTAAATATTCTTTAAAGAAATTAATTAATCTAAATTGAAGTAATCTTAAAAGTGGGCATCCCATCCTGTTAGATCGTCAGGGGGTAATCCATCTGAATCGGGTGGGTAATCGTCAAAGTTGGTAGTATCTGTAACATGATGAACTTTTGGTAAGATTGGAGGCGTTAATGTTCGATTTACCAGGCCCTCCCAGTTGAAGCCATCGAACCACCTAAAAATTAATAAAATGCATATACTCTACATCACACTAAGGCGTAAATATTTACTTGTGTTTTTGTATTTCACTAATTCCTCCCTTCTGATACCCCAAGCGTTCTGCTGGGTTATCTCTGCATAACTTCTTAATTAGAGCCATTGCGTTTCTAGTAATATTTCTTGGAAAATCAATGGCATCAATACCTTTCAAAATTATGTTGTATGTCTTCATTGGATCAGAACCTAAAAAAAGGTAACGGTAGGTATAAGATATTATGTAGGTGTAACACTTCTAAACAAATATACCTGTAAATGGAGGGGTTCCCGTCAACAACTCAAACATCAATACTCCTAACGACCAATAATCTGCACTAATATCATGCCCTTTATTTAGAATCACTTCTGGTGCAACATATTCGGGAGTTCCACAAAACGTCCAAGTCTTACGTCCGGTTTGAAGCTTCTTGGCAAACCCGAAATCTACTAATTTTACATAGCCTTGATTATCTAGAAGGAGATTCTCTGGTTTCAAATCCCTGTAGATTATATTCCTTGAGTGTAGGTAGTCAAATGCTTCGACCACACAGGCGGTATAAAACCTTGTTGTTGCTAAAACAAAATGGTACATGTATGTAAGTATGTAATGAAACTTTCAATTTTAGGGATAGTATCCATAATTAGTTACTATTTTTATCTGTCTATCACTGATTGACTCAGGGACTCCTTCTTACTATTTTAATAACTTGCGTTTGATCAATTAGTGATAGTTCCCGGGCTCATAAATTATTAACCACCACTAATAAAATTCTTTCTGATCGCCCCTGATACCTTCAAATTAACTTTAGAAATTGAGATTGGCTGATCTAAACTACAAAAAGAGAGAAGCAACAAATGTGCCTATTTTCCAAATAACACAGGCGCCTCCGCCATTTAGAAAAAACAATTTTTATTCAACAAACCAAAAATTTTTAATAAACATGAATTCCGGCACCACCATTTCTCAATTTATATCCTTAATTTTTTCTCCTTATTTACAAAAAACGTCGTCTTAGTCGTTTATAATAAAAAATACCGGCACCGCCAACACATTCAATTAACATCGTCGCGTCGCCTTCTTCATTTACACAAAATAACACTCGCCTACTTCATTTTACTAATATACCTACACCAATTCCTAATTAATACCGGCGGATCTGCCATTTCCAAAAAATACATCGACGCCTCCGCCGTTTCAAAAAATTAATCGGAGCCTTCGTTATTTTTTTTATAAAATGTAACATCGCAACTTCCGTTGTAAAAAAAACAGTGCCGTCTTCGTCATTTTTTTAAACTTTAACACCAGCACCGCCAACATTTTCCAATTAACATCGGCGTCTCCACCATATTTAAATTGACAGGAAGACTGCTACATTTTTTATTTAGCACGGGCGACTCCGCCAAATTTAAATGAACACCGGCGCATTCTCATTTTTAATAAAATAACAACCGGGGTAACGACTTTTTTGACCCCTTCAAAAAATTTTTGAGTGGGTAAAAACTCCTGAAAGAGGGCTCTTTGGGTAGGCAGTGTCTTCATTTGCACTTGTGTGATCCGACAAACGCGAAATTCGTGAGAGATGCTTGGTACGCGTGACAAGTGTTCACTGTGATTTGGGGCTCATGAATTTTCGCCTGGGCTAGTGCTTTCAAGGTAGGCCACCTAAACATGGATTCGCTTGTAAAATTTGTAGAAACAGGTGCTGTTTCTTCAAGTAATGCCATGACATGAATTTGAGACAAAACGACATCCCACGCAGCCTCCTACAGGGGTGGAACCAGAGGGGGTGGGCGGGTGTAGGTAATCTAAAAAGTGTTACGCTAATAAAACGGTGCTATTTTAAAAACGAGCCGACAGTACTACTTGGAAAATTATGGCAGTGCCTGTGTCAATATAAAAATGGTGGAGGCACACGTGTTAATTAGAAAAATGGAGAAGGTGCCGGTGTAAAATTATATTAAAAATGATGACGACGCCGATGATTTTTTTTGTAAATGGCGAATAGGCCGGTGTTGGGTTGAGAAATGGTGGAGGGGTCCATGTTAAATTTTATTAAAAATGATAAGGGCGTCAGTATAATTTTATTGAAACTGGCGGAGGCGCCGGTGTTATTTAGAAAGTTAGTGGAGACACTAACACTAAATTTTATTAAAAATGATGATGCCGCTGTACTTTTTGAAAATGGTGAATGTGCCGGCGTTAGTTGTAAAATGGTGGAAACACCGGCGTGGATTGAAAAATGGTGGAGGTGCCGATGGAGATGTTAAATTTAATAAACAATGACGGAGGCACCGGCGTTAGATTTTTGGATTTACGCCTGTGTCAAATGACAAATAGGGGAGGCGCTGGGGGATTTTTTAACATGACGGAAACGCCGGTGTAAACTTAAAAAATGTCGAAAGTGCTGGTGGCAAATTAACAGATGCCTCCGCCGGATTTTTTGTAAGTTTTGTACAGGCGCTTCCGTCATTTTTCATCATGAATTGGTAGACCCCAATCAATTAGTTTCCCCCTGAGTAAATTGTTTACTGCCGTTGTACTTGTCTCGATTTTATTATTAACTCGATGGAGAGTACTAAATCTCTTATTTCATAAACATACATACAGGTATGCATATTGGTAACTGTAACTGGGTCCTTGTGTGGACTCCACTTCAGAAACAATTATTTGGGTAAAAAAAAACAAGGACAATTCTGAGTCATATTTTAGATCAATGAAACATACCATCATCAAAATGTCCTTTGTCCCTCAGAACTGTCCACAATTCGCCTCCTAAACAACTTTCCATCAACATGTACAGGTACTTGGCATCTTTAAACGTCTTGAACAATTTGACGATAAAGTCGCAGTTGGCTTCGCCCATTATCTCTTTCTCAGACATGATGTGCTGCTGCTGTCTCGTTTCCACGATCTGTGCCTTCTTCATCTGTTTAAGCGCATACGATTTCGACGGTCTTCCGTGTATTTGAACCAGCTCCACTCTGCCGAAGCCTCCAACTCCCAGGGTGGTTAATATCTTGAGATCACACAACTTTACGTTCTCGAATTCTTCGTTCACTCTATGGGAATACGAAATTAAACATGACATATCTTATAACAGGGTACTTCAAAATAAATGTGAAAAATTTAGAATATAGCTTAAAAGTTATGTGCCATATGATCTTTCATAACGCTTTATTCCCAAACTTCTAAGCATTTACGCTTTTATAAATACCAGTTGAAAATTAAGCTAATTTTTTTCTAGTGCGTTTCAAATGGTATTAGAATGGTTTCAAAATGAGTGACGGTGTGCTAATCAGGTTTTGCTTCAGACTTGGACACAGCGCAATGGATACTTTTGCAAAACTTCAACGCGCCTATTACTCCGGAGACAGTTTTTTTCAAGAGCCCATGTTTTTCGGTGGTTTAAGGCATTGTCAGAAAGATGCGAGTCGATTGAAGATGAACCACACAGCGGAAGGCCTTCATTGTGAATAACCGATGAAAATGACAATAGAACACGGGATCTTGTGAGTTCAGATCGTCGGTTGACAACAAGAATGATCGGGGAAGAGTAAATTTGAATCACACCACTTTTTATCAGATTTTGATTAACGAATTGGAGATGAGAAAAATCTGTGCAAAAATGGTTCCAAAAAACCGCAGGAACAAAAGGACATCAGGAGAGAAAGTCGTCTTGACTTTTTGGATTCGATTGAAAATGATCCCCATAAAATGGAGATCATTTCCCACCACGTTCCTTAAAATGGAACGTGTCATTACTGGTGATGAGACTTGGGTGTTTCAGTACGACCCGGAAACCAAGCACCTTCAAGCTCTCGAAGGCCCAAAAAAAGCAAGAATGAGCAAGTCCAAGATCAAATGCATACTGATTTGCTTTTTTGATAGCCAAAGAATTGTCCAAAAGTTTGTGCCTCCAGGCCAAACAGTAAATCAACACTTTTACAGAGAGGTTTTAAAATATTTCGAAAAAGGGTCATGCGAGTGAGACCAAACATCAAGAACAACTGGATGTTGTATCACGGCAATACGCCTTTCACACAGCTACTTCACACACTCCTTATTCGCCTGATTTCAGTCATTGTGACTTTGTTCTCTTCTCGAGATTGAAAAATCACCGCAAGGGACGTCATTTTGGGACCATAGAAAACATTCAAACGGCTGTAACTGACCAGCTGAAGGCTATTCCAGTATATGAGTTGCAGCATTGCTATGAGGAATGGAAGAACCGTCTCCAGCGCTGTGTGGCTTCACAAGGAAGTTATTTTGAAGGAGACAATAATCAATTGTAATTCTCTTCGAATACAAAAACATAATAAAATCAGCCTCATTACTTAATTTACACACGTCGTAGAATGATATATTATTTAAAACGTTTTTTTTTACTTTCCGAATTTCGAAATTTTACCAAATACTATACCAAAAATACTATACCAATAATACTAAATTAGACCAAATAAGCTTGCTCTTATGCAGGAAAGTATCTATAAATGAATTTTAACTGACTGCAACCGACAAAATATGATATTGCAAAAAAAGATCTCCAATGAACATGTTAAAGAATGTTTGATTTGTAGTTCACTGAAAACATAAAAGAAAGTCTACTCCACACTCTTCATTAGTGTAATTGTTCAAGACAGGGTATCGCATTATCTAGTTTTCACATTTTTTTTTAGGAACACTGTATCAGCTATGCTAAATCTCGAGTACTCACAAATTAATTATATAATTAATCAATAGGAACAGCAAATACTACGTCAAATATAACCCGTGGAAACTATACTTACATACAAAAAATCCACGATTGCAAAAAAAGGTGAAATATCTGTTAATGAATCAAGTATCTTAGTATTAATATTTTGAGAACTTAATTCAGCTGAAATGACGCATATTTACCTTCTTCTGTCTATCTGTTCGTCCTTGTATTTGGTTCTAATTTCGTCCAAGTTTGATATAAGCTGGTTGAAAGTCTCTCTGTCTATCACTAAAGTTGAAACCCCTTCAGGATCGTCCACAATAATGTTGGCTGTCCTCAAATCATCTCTGAAATAAAAAAAAACATGTTTTGATAGAACAAAGTCCAACAGAACCGTGTTTGTTTATATACCCTTGCAACGCCTTCTCTCCGAAGAAGTCGCCCTTGGTAAGGGTCCTGATGTACTTCTCTTCATTCGAATTGGGCATCTTCATGGTCACCTTTACTCTACCTTTGCTTATAATGAAGAAGGTGTCACCGCGGGCACCTTGCCTGATGATGTAATCGCCGTGAGCATAAAACGTCTCTTCCAAAACGTCCGAAATCTTGATGAGAGTATCCTCTGGGAGATTCTTGAAGATCGGCACACTAAAAAGGGTATTCGGGTTAGTGGTATACTAAACTATCCTATTCGGGTGGTACGCTATACTAAAAATATCCTATCATATCTTGAAAAAAATGTTTATAATACAGATAATCTAAAATTGATGCAATATTGTCGATGTTGCGATAGATATGTGTCTACTAACTTTATTTGATCACATGTCTGCTTACTCATAGATGTTTATACAAATGTATGTATTTACCATAAAATGAAGTCTGGGATACAGTCTAGATTTTGGGGTCTAACCATCGCTTGAATGCTTGAAATTTAAAGTTCAAAATTCTACAATGATGTTTGTATAAGATTATACAGGTACTTCATACGAGTATACTTGTATTATCAACTATATTTGGGACAAAGATCTTTGGAACTGAATATTTGTTTTATTTTGATTCAGCACTTCTTTATTCTTTATAACCTCTTTTAGATGTAAAACGTTTCAGAAGTCAGCGGACAAGAAAATCAAGTAGGACTTCGTTTAAAAGATAACTTAGATTAATTCAGACTGTAGTTAACTTCTTACCAACTATAGTTTTTTTTCTACGATTTTTATTTTTTTAACCAAGAAGACTAGAACTAAGGAAACCGAACTCATTCGGTATCTAGGGATAAAATCTGTCCGCCTCCAGGAGGCGTTGTAAACAGTAATGTACTCGAGTCACGTGATGAGCAGCGGTCAGCGGTCCACATGTGAATGTTTATCATAGAAAACCATGCTATGGTTTTATATGACGTTCATCATTAAGCTGTCAATGCGGGTGCTTACATGCCATTTGGCTTTAACAAAAATATATACAAAAATAAATATGGTTCAAAAGTGCTGTGTTGCATTGTGTGATTTAAGAAGCGGTCCGAATAACCGGCCATTATTTCAAATTACTGATGTATGTATGAATTATTAGTATATTGTTAACGTTGAAGCACGTAACATGAAATATTTTGAGTACATTTTCATATTGATCATTGAGAAAATTTGTAATTGCAAAGACATTACTTGTGTAGATTCAATATAATATTCAACAACAACAAATTAACGAAAAATATTGAGCGTCTGTCAAATGTATTCGCACCACGGACATTCACACTTCACACGGACTCTAACCTCTAATGCACACAGATTAGTACAGAACCACGATATCGGGTATACGTATAGATATCTGTTTATATACCGTATCAACCAGAGTACACAACTGTTTACAGCGCCTCTGGAGGCGGACATATTCGAGCCCGTCGCGTTATACAGCGAAAAGCCGTAGTTCGATCTCCTTAGTTCTAGAGTTCTTGTTTTTAACTTAAATAAAAATTGTAATAAATTAATTTGTAGCATTTATCCGATTTTTAAAGAATAAGCTCGAAAAAGTTGAGACTTCGGTTATAGTTTACGAACAAGAAAAATTCTTCATAATCCGAAAAATGTAAGAAATTAAAACTAAAATAAAAAAGTTTGATCATGGACACACAGTGTATCGGTGTTATTTTAGTAAAATTCACATGCTCGTATCTGACTTTTTAAACTGGATGTTCGCAAAAAAAAGTATTTAAAAAATAGACAAAAACCATTTGTTTTTTAAATAGGAACTCCCCATTTTTCTAACGAACGTGTATTCAGCTCAAAATAAGGGTGAGTTTTTGTTAGATTATTTGTGTATAAATGTTTAATCATTTTCATTTTATTTTCAAATTAGGTTTTTCCTTTGCTTCAAATACAGTTTTGTTCTTATCTGAGAACATCTAGAAAAAATCAAATGTTTTAGAATTGTCAAAAATATTCACTCTCGAGTCCCCCTTAAGTCACCTTCGCTTAATTCACATTTCCTCTTATGTCACCACGTTTCTCCCTATTATGTCACGAAACTCTCCCTCTTAAGTCGCCGCCTGTAAAAGTTTTAGAACCACGTTTGGAAATTGGATTCTCGCATGAATATGTACAATTTTTATTGAAAAAAATGATTGTGTAATACATTAAATATAGACACCCAACCTTTAAAATAGGTTAGGTGTCTTTTAAAATATTTAACCTTTAGAATATTCACTCAAGCGGAAAATTGAACTTTGTCACGCACGGCTCGGTATACTTATGTTGATTTTTTTCGTTCAGCTGGCTCATTTTTCATTATAACAAGTGATATGGTACATCTCTAAAAATGTCTTTTTGCAACTAAAAACACGAAACAGTTGAGGTTATGATTGCTTTTAAGTGACAGAGAATACATTTCGCGACTTAAGCGAGAAGATGATGCACGGATTTGGTGACTTAAGAGGGAAGCGAGTGTACTACAGTGTGACATTTTATAAGCATTTTATTTTTGACTGGCGGCTATAGCCAATTAGCAATTTAAAGTTAATAAAACCATATTTGAGACAATAACGAAATTTATTTTGAATATAAAATAAAAAAAATTGAATTTAGATACAGATAGTCTAACAGAAAGTTACCCTTATTTATTAGAGAGCTTAATAGAATGAACTCTAAAACTAGTATCAATTTTGATCAATTTTAGGATACGGCTTTAAGCAAACAGTTGGTGCCCTATACTTTCCCTAATACCCCAAACCTATACCCTAAACTTTCGCAAATATAGAAACTCCTAATAATGAACGTCAGGCGTAGTTTTTTACTTAAGATTTTGTTATTGCCTGGATAATGGCTACCGATTTCTTTTTTTATTGAACAGCCTGCTTAGTTTTGAAGTTTTTTTACCTCTTGCAAAATATTGATTGGATGAGGGGTTTAGCTAAGAAAAAATAAATTTCAAGTGATTGCCTGCTTACAATACCAACATAGTATGTAGTAACCAGAAATAACTAGAAATAGTAGGAGATCCTGATTTTGTGTTTAATGCAGATGTCATTTAACACTTCCAATTTGCTGTAAGACCGTTATGAGTATTTGTTGTAATTTAAAATAAAGTGCGTGGTAATTTCGTTAAAATGAAAATAACTTTTAACCATAAAACATAGTTTCCTTATTTCCATTTGTAACTCATATTTCATCATTAACATCACCAAACCTTTTTAAAACATAAACATTTTTTTTTTGGTGTTTGAATATAGTTAAAAAAGGCAGTCTAAGTACGTGATTATTGGAATTTACTTTTTTCTTAATGCTAATCCGATCAATATTTTGCGATGTGAAAAAGTTTCTGAACCAAGCAGACTATTCAATAAAAAGAAATCCGCAGCCATTATTCACGGAATTAAAAAAATATGAGTAGAAAACTACGCTCGACATTCATTATCAAGTGTTTTTATACTGTCGAAAGGGCCCTGTATATCATTAAACAATGTCAATTATAGGCCTAAAGGCCCAGTGGCGGTCTGTGGAACTTGACATACTAATATTTTCTTAATTAGGCATGGGACCCATACCATATTTTAGGGGGTGGTTACTACACTTAAGTAGAATGCTATAATGGCAAAAAATCTTCAGGGAAAACTTGTGAAATTATTTTTCCAAAAATGGCTGCCTCCGGGCAGATCTTGGAAACGGCTTGCAAAATATTTGCGAAATATTTTTTTTCATAATCACCGAGTGAATACAAATTTTTTATACTTGTGATTTTTCGAAATTTTGAGATCTGTAAAAGATGATCTGATTCTTATGGAAATTAGAATTTTTATTTCATCACAACTTTTAGTCTATGAAGTTTTACAATAGTTGTATCTTTAAGGAATGTAAGAATTTTGCAAAAGAATAAAAAAAGTTGTATTTACTCGGTGATTATGAAAAAAAATATTTTACCAATATTTTGCAAGCCGTCTCCAAGATCTGCCAGGAGGCAGCCATATTTGCAAAAAAATTTCGCGTTTTCCCTGAACATTTTTTCCCATTACAGCCTTCTACTTAGGTCTAGTAACCACCCCTTAAAATATGGTGTGGGTCCTCCTTACGGAAATACGAGCATGTCAAATTACACCGGCCGCCACTGCCTAAAGCCGTATTCCAAAAATGGTCAAAATTGGTAGCCGCGTTTTAGAGGTATTAAAGAAAAACTAAAAGTTTTAAGGAATTTTGAGCTCCTCTAGTGGTTAAACGAAACGATTTAGGCTATATGCAAATTGACCTAAATCTTTTCTTTTTGGGTCAAGGAATCTCCGGTATAACGTTGTACAATCAATTCTCAGGCACCCTGTATATTAGGCAACTTTCCAATTAACGAATTTAAGGGGTTAGACCTTTCTGGAATTTTTTTTTTCCGATTTTTTTTTGCTTAAAAGTTGTAAAAACATCCCAAGAATGATATCCAAAAAGAAATATTGATGGGGAAAATGTTTAACAATTATTTTTGACCCAATTTCTGAAATAACTATATCGTTACGAAATGTTCGAAAATACCGCTCCGCGCTCTGCTGCGCTTAGCATTTGGGACTATCTACGGCCCGATCGATAATTTGGAAGGGATGATATGTGGTCCTGGTGTAGGAGACTAAAAGTAAAACAATTAATATACCCGTATTTTGAAAATTTCATGATGTAAACAAGTGAAACTTTGAACACATTTTTTTCGAAAACATGTTTTCAAACTGGTGGACAGCATAACTCGCGCAATTTTTATCCGATCGACTTGAAATTTTAACTCTAGCTTCTTAGATAAATGATCTAAATCAAAACCGTAATCATAAATCACGGTTTTTATAGACATATTAAAATCTGTTTTTTTCGTAAAATTTGATTTTCTTTTTTTTAAACTGCGAAATTCTTTTTATTTTGCGAAAAATCAATAGTTTACTTTTGTGTAGCGATGTGTTTGAAGCGTGGTGTTTAATCTTGTGTAGCGATTTACAAAAAACTCATGTAGACAACGAAAACATTTGTTTGTTTGTTCTACGAGTAGTACCTGTTAAAAATTGTTTTGCTGTCCACCGTTGGTCAACGAAAAAAAAGCGTCTGTGCTCGATGCGTATTTATGACGCAATTTTGTATTTTTTATTCAAGAAAAAATATTTGTATATACATCATTATGTACTTAATAAAGTCGTAAAATGAATTTTTGATCGCTTTATTAGTAGAGCAGAAAAAAAATCCCAAAGAATGCCTTGATTTTTCGCACTCCAGAGAGGTCTAATTAATACAACTATATCTTTAGAGGGTCCAAAATGTCAACTAATTTCTGTAAACCCAATTAAGCAATATTTACTTTCTTGAAAATGACCAGACCACTATTGAAGAGGAAATAACGGAAAAAGAAATAGAAGAAGCTATAAAGAGACTCAAAAATGGAAAAGCGCCAGGATATGACAAAATAACGACAGAAATGATTAAGAATATGGGGGAGAGCGGAAAGAAGTTGGTTCACCAGATATTTAAGAAAATATGGAGAGAAGAAAAAATACCAGAAGATTGGGAAGTTGGACTAATTGTACCAATATATAAAGGAGGACAGTAAAAACTGTGAAAACTATAGAGGGATAACTCTACTAAGTAACATTAGAAAAATGTATGAACAAATAATAGAGAAAAGATTAAGGAATATAGTAGAACATACAATAGTAGAGACACAATGCGGATTCAGAAAAAACAGAAGCACCCAGGATCACATATTCACTATTAAAGAAATAATTAGAAAAACATTAATGGTAGGAAAATCGTTATATCTGGTGTTTATAGATATTGAAAAGGCGTTTGATAATGTAAATAGGAGAAAAATATGGGAAATTTTAAAGGAAAAGCAAGTGAATAATAAGCTATTAGCAGTAACAAAAAAGTCTTTACAAAAATACAGAAAATATAGTGATAACAAAAAAATAGACACTCGGAAAAATTTAAAGCAGAAAGAGGATTAAGACAGGGAGGAGGACTTAGTCCGCTATTGTTTATAGTGTACATGGACCAAATAATAAGAGAGGCTAGGAAGGAAACAAAACCAATGATGGTAGGGTATAAAAATATGGAAAGGATAGAGAACACCGAACATGTATTTGCAGACGATATAGTGATAACAGAGAGTAGTGAAAGAGAATTGCAGCACAACTTAAATATATGGAATATGGCAATAAGTAAAAATGGGTTGAAAATCAATTCGAAAAAAACAAAAGTAATGAAGATAACGAGAGAGAAAACGAAAGAACTCAAAATAAAACTAGAGGGAAAATACATAGAGCAAGTAAACAGTTATAAATACTTAGGAGTCACATTTGAGGAAGATGGTAAAATGGACTGTGAATTAAATAAAAGGATAGGGCAGGCGAACCGAACATATTTCGCATTAAACAGAGGATTTATTGAAAAAAAAAGAGAGATTTCCAAAAAGACAAAAATGAGGATTTATAAAGCAGTATACAGACCGATTCTGACTTACGGATGCGAGTCTTGGGTATTAAATAAAAAAGAAAAAGTGAGGATAGGGGCGATGGAGATGAAATATTTGAGAAAAGTGAAGGGGGTGAATAGACTGCAAAGACACAGAAATGAAGATATAAGGAGAGAGCTAGAAATACAACCCATTACAGAATACATAGAAAAAAGGCAGCTTGAGTGGTGGGGACATCTCATGAGGCTGCCCAATAACACACCAACTAGAAAGATATGGGAGGCAAGAAGTTACGGCAAAAGCAAGAGAGGAAGACCAGAGGAAACATGGGACGATACAATAAAAAAAATTATGGAAAAGAAGAAAGTAACAATAAAAAGGGCGAAAGAAATGGCAAGGGACAGGAAAACATGGAGAAAATTCACCAGCAGTTAACTCCAAAGGAAAAACAACCATCCTACACTCTACTAGGGTAGATGGATATTTGATAATATATATATATCTTTAGAGGGTCCAAAATGTCAACTAATTTCTGTAAACCCAATTACTTTCTTGAAAATGACAACGATTTGATGCTCTATAGACACTTACGATGAGGACGCTAAGAAAATATCCAGATGCAATTTTGTATTTATCTTATTTCATTTTTGGCTAGATAGAGAGTTTTAGATGGAAACAATCAGGATCTTGTTTTTCAGGTGAACTTTTGAAAAAATTTTGCTCTTACAATAAAAAAAACGCTAATAAACGAAAGATACCTCTTTAAGAAGTCCGTGTACTCGGCCTGCCTGATGAGGCCCGTCCTCATCATGATCGTCTGGAAGCATTGCCTCTCTATCGCCCATAGCTTGCAGTCGGTGGCGGCCTTTATCGTCGCAGTCCTCTGGCAGTTGTACAGTATAGCCAGCTCTCCCAGCACCTTGCCGGGCGTGAGGGTGCTCAGAAATTTGTTCTCCCTGGATACCTCCACGCAGCCCTCTGGAAACAAAGAGAGACTATTTTTAGAACTGGTATCGCGACGTGACGTTCGCTGTGACATTTGATAAGTCTAATGACGGTCGGCAAATAAGTACTGACAAGGGATTTTTATTTTTAATTAATTGTGATTAATTATGTTACGATATCTTATTCACGGTCGTCGATCGATACAAAGTTGAAGTTTTTGTCACTTTATCGGACTAGTGGTTATCTAATCCCAATGTTCCGATTCATCATATTGGAAGTCATACAGTAATGACTAGGGTCCGGAAAAGTATGCTGTCACGCAGAGCCGGCACTATACAATTCTATGATAATTAAAGTATAAACCGTATTTTTTAAACGCACATTCCTGCCCCTGTACAACGCCACTGACCGTGCGTAGAATGTCGTCCCGAACGAAGTCCCGTGCGGGAACCCAGGACGCCGTAATACAACTTCTCCGTAAGACAGCGAGCTATTCCGATAATGACATGGTGTCTAGACTGGGCCACAAAAAACGAACATTTTTTTTTGAACGGTACTCTGAAAATATTGTTCATGACAAAAAACGGCTGAACTTCAGTTTACGACTCCATCTCCCATCTCCAAACCGCTTGAAACTTGGTATATAGGGGGTTTTCGGTGTGCTAAGCACGAATATGTGTATGAAAACGACCGCAAATGCTCCTAAGTGCCCCAAAATGCCTGTAAAGTCTGTTTTATCGACAATGAGTAACTTAGTTATTTCAATTTTTTTGTTTGGTTTGAAATTGAAAATAATCAGTTCTCATTTCTCCTCAGTTATCCGAACGACCGGTTAACCGAACCGTTTAATATTGGACTTCTTGTCTTAAAATGTATATGTATTAACGATATGTATGTATGTTTATTTACTGCAAATATGTATACACGTGTGGAACTTAAATTTGGAAGCATAGGCGATTCTATTACATGCATTTCAAATGCATGGAATATTGGTAGGGGTTGCAGCAGTAGATAGGCGGAGCAGACGGCATACGTAATGTATTCCCCTACAATGTATAAGCAGACAAACTGACGAAATCGGTTAGACGGCACGGACAACTGACGCATGCGCAATAGCGGGGGACGGCACCTACGCGCGCATTGGCGGAACAGTCCGCGCGTCGTTCAAACGCACAAACTCTGCTGCGTCGAAGGCGGAGCTAGACGGTCGCGGTAAGGGAATACAGTTGTCTTGTTCTGATAGGTGAGCCTTTGTCAATATTTTGTGGAAGGTATTATTTTAGGTATTATCTTAGCATTTTATATGCTTCCAAATTTAAGTTCCGCACGTGTATATGTACATAATGTTCTTGAAATTTTTTTCTTTTACAAATGATGGTTGTTCTCTTTTCTTTTTAGTACACATTGAAGTGTAAAATAAATTTGTGTGTTGTATTAATGTTTGTTAATTTGTTTATTTAATTATCTGTGCACACACATATTATGTACCTACACGCCAAATAGTTTTTTTTTAAATTATCGGTTATCCGAACCACCCTGGTTCCCAATTAGTTCGGATAATCGATGCTCCACTGTAATTACAATTGATGATAAAGTATATACGTTTTACTCTAATCCCGTTTTTCCTGGGTAGATTGTTCTAATGTCTTGAATAAATTGATTACAGGGATCAACATTTATTTTGTCGCGAGGTCGCCATATGTATCACCATTGCATCACCATCATTTTCATTGTATTTATCTAACTCCAACAGTAAAAAACAGATTCAGCTTCTTAACCATGTCATTTAATTGTGTAGTTATATACTACACAAAATCAGAAATGAATTTTGATAAATAAAAAATAGTTTTAGTAAAATAAAAAATTAATAAATAATGAATTTTGGAAAATAAATTTCGTAGTGGGACAAAAAAGGTATTTTCAATATTTAAGTCATACATTTTCAATCAACTGAAAAAATTGAGTCTAACGCAAAAAAAGCGATTAATTACTTTTAAATTCAACTTCAACGTTGAATAACTTTTAAAGTAATGAATTTAATGAAAAACGTTAAGAGACCTTTTTTTGTAGCGCATTAAATTTCCTGTGAGAATTTGTATTTCTTTTATTTGAATATTAATATTTGTGGTAGTTACAAAAATCCAAACTCAAACAACTAAAAAATTTAAAAAACATTTCAATATTCAAGGCTTGATTACATGGAAACGGCTCGTCTGACGAAACTTTTTAATCAGACTTTCTTTGTAGGGCATCCAATTTCCTTCAAAAATATGTTCAGATAACATTTTTTACCTCGATAGTTTGACAGTTCTGACGAAAAAATATGATCAGGAATAAAAAATCGATAATCGCGATGATAGCCCTGTTAAAATTAATATTAAGGGCTCAAACTTTCACAATACTTTTTTTGTCATCATGAACAATATTTTCAGAGTACCGTTAAAAAAAATGTTCGTTTGTTTTGGCCCAGTCTAATGGTGTACCTTTAGTTTGCCACCTGCCGTAGGTATAAACGGGTAGACCGCTGCATTGAAAACATTTTTTTGTCGCGAGTGACTAACTCGTGAGTTCGTGTACTGTATATACATATTACATGATTTTGACTGGACTTCTACAATAATCATCAAAATAGACATTTTAAAATCGTCGTAATTTTCAGTCATCTTTCTCAGTCTATTCTGAAATGGTAACGACTGTGCCATATTTCATGTATTCATCTTATCACATATTTTATGTATTCCTTGCAATCGTCGATATATATTTCGTGATCGCCGAGAGTATAAAAGATATTTATATTCAAATATCCATAAAAAAATTATACCTGGCACTGTTAGATACAAAAGAGGAATTTTGGTTTGATGTGTGCATAATATTTTGCGCATGTAGCCTTCCGAGGAATGCGGTCGACAGTACTTAGACGTTTTTTTGGTAAATATGTATCCGATTTTCTATTGCCTACTAGCGATATGTTGCGTAAAACATTTTTACAGAAGACATATCAACGTATCGTGGGAAATATATGCAATCAATTTCTGAGATTGACAGTGTATGAAACAACATTTTTCGCTGTAATAAGGTCGTTAAAGTTCTGATACGAATTTTAAACGGGTTTTGCAAACAACGGCTAATAGCATAGAAATAGTAGTTAATACGTGTATTGTTCTCTATAGATGTAAAAATAATAATGTACTGATATTAGTGGCAACAAACAATGCATGATGTAGTGATACAAACAACTGTGCGAATATCGTGAAAATAATGTGCGTGTTGTGTCGTCCTCTATCCATGTGAATTATTTTTAATTTCCAGCTTTAACTTCAGTAGATGTGGAACGATATTTTTCCTTCTACAACCATATGTACAGGTCAAATTGCTCAAGTTTAACGAGAATAAATGCAGAAAGACTACTGGTCGTGGCAACGTAGGCTCAATCAATGAGGACAGTCGGTGTTTCTGAATGACACAAGCAATATGTATGTATATACATTATTAACACATTTTACTCCTGTCTTTTTGATCTCTCACATGTCGTCTTCTGTCAATAACATGACGGATTACGAGTCCAGCCCTGCGTTACAGCATAACATACGTTTCGAACTCTAGTAAAGACACAAAGTGCCTTACTAACCACTTTGCTAACTTTTCTTTGTCACCCAATAATATCTATTAGATATTTTTCACAAAACAAGACACTCACGTCAAATGCGTTCATATATGTATAATAAATATTCGTCATATGCGACACAGAACTTTTCTACAAATAAGTCGTTAATATAAGATACCAGCATAAATAATTAGTATTTACATTCATCCTTAATTTATTTTAGTTCACGTAATATATATAGATACACATTATCTATGTAGGTTTATCAAGTTTATATGTAATATTTATTACTTGTTTGTTTGCTAATTTGTATCTGTTGGGCAATAAATCTGTTATTATTATTATTATAACCGATGGCACACGTAACGGAACTTAAATAGTTTTAAGTTAACTTAACTTGTACTTTTTTTAAATTTTAAAAAATTAAAAAAAATTAATTAATTAAATTAATTTCTATTATGTATATCGTGAAAAAATAGTTTTCTTAATTTATCATGTACCTCAGTTTCACATATATACAAAGAGATATATCGTTAGTAGAGCTTACTAATGCTGTAACAACAAAAAAACATCGGCCTCAATAATTATGAAGTCTGCCGTTTCGAAATATTAACATTTTTCGAAATGTTAACAATTTAGGCTATTTTCTAAAGATTTTTTTTGGAAAATCACAAATTTGACAGTTGCCAGATGTTAGCTGTCAACTTTGAATTGGTGCATTTTAAGTTATTTTGGAAGCGGAAGTGATTGTCAATAGAGTTTTTATCAAACTCTAATATTAAATAAAATCCTATATGGTTCCAACTTTATGGCGGACACTGTATTAGGTAATATGTGTAGATATGTCTTGTGGTAAAACATTACAACACTATATTGAAACCTCGTTTGGACTTACCAATCTGTATCCTAATATTGGTTAATAAGAATTTTTCTTATCTTAATTCATAAAATAATCATATAGTGTTATAAATAGATATACAGGGTGAGTCAGAAATAATGGGACAAGACTAAACTGGAGATACTAGACACGAAAATATTATGATTGAGTTCAACATGCCTTATTCCAGAGAGAGATACCTACAGCGTGTTCAAAGTTTAAATTTTATTCTGAAATTTCTCAATAATTAAGAAAGTTTTGATAGCATAAATCTGAAAATTGGTAGTTTTATGTTTTTTGATGTGAGAATTACGAATTTTAAGCTTATTTTCTTAGGAGCTTAAGTTGCTCCTAGAGGGCGCTAGTTTCACCGTATTATTAAGGTAAATTGAAACATATTTTTTTTATCTGTTGAGTCATCAACAGATCAGAATCTAAAAGAACGCTCAATTCTACAGAGAAAAGGTACTCTTGTTTAGGTCGTCTAAATCTATCGGTTTTTAAGTTATTTGCATGTAAGAGGTTCAATGTATTTTGTTGTATGTCGATTTTTTTCAGGCCCTGATATTGCAATATTTTTTCTAAGTAGGCATGTATCAACATTTGTCAAATTTACATGTCATTAAATTATTTTGATTGAGTTCAACATGCCTTGTACTAATGTCGCTGGTTTAAGAGATACAGCGTGTTCAAAGTAAATCAAAAAAATACATTGAACCTTTTAACTTTCTCAATTATTGAGAAATTTCAGAATAAAATTTAAACTTTGAATACGCTGTATCTCTTAAACCAGCAACATTGGTATAAGGCATGTTGAGCTTAATCATAATATTTTGGTGTCTAGTATCTCTAGTTTAGTCTTGTCCCATTCTTTCTGACTCACCATACAACAAGGGTGTAAAGTGATCAAATTTTGACAAATGTGAATTCGGACAATCACACGAGTAAAAAAATGGACTTTATATACGAGTTGAATACAATATTTGTTCTGAATTTTTCACATAAAAAGAACAAACTATTTTTTTTTAGACGTTAGTGCAGTCAATGATATAGTTGTGTATTTTGTAAGAATTGCTCAATCCTTATATAAGTTATATTCTACTTTTCTTTACGCATTAAAATAAAATTTTAGAATCTATGAAGCGTAGGAGATAAGGTAGTAAGTACTTTAAGAACGGTTGTAGAAAAAGTGTTTTTTTCTCTCATTTTTTGTCACTCTCACAATTCACTTTTTAAAATCAATCCCTATAATTACTCACTGAATCGGTGCCAATAATTACGAAAAGAACCACAACTCCCATTTTGATAGTTCTGTTTTGATGTTCTTTTCAAAAATATTACCTCTATTATCTTAAATGTTTAACGATTTCGAAAGTTGACTGTCCATGTGCTGAAATCTGCAGTTGGTTTCATTCAGTGGCACGAAAACGTTAAACACAAACATTGAAAGTGCAACATTAAACAACGACCTTTTTGTCGTAATAATATTATCACTAAATATTTTACTTTCACTTACCAATTAATGTTATGGCTAGTTTATTGCCATTAGTCATTGGTCGTGAAATGAAAGCAAAAACAAATCAATTTATGTAATGACCCCTGACATTGATGTAAAAATACGTTAACCATTAGATTACACGAAATCGACGTTTTCTACAAAATCGTGTTTGAGCATTTAGAGAGTAACGAACACTATGGTACTTTCATATTCCTTATAGACGTTTTAAACGCGGCAATCCATCAGCCTTTACCTTATCGTGAGGTTATTGAACAACGTGCAATCGGAAAACGTACATTTTCTCACGAACTTTGGTTTTTATGTCTTTGAAATTAAATAAACATCGATTAGTGGTTGGCGTCAGTTAAATCTACAATTGCTAATTGTTTTATAATGTGAGATTACCTATGTATTCCGTTCTTTGAACACACAATTTGTCCACTCTACGGATATTAGTTTTGCTAATAGTTAATTATACTAATTTTAATATATATCTTATCTTAATTTGGAGTATTGTCTGTCATTAGCTGGCGCCCAACAAATTTTTTTCAGGTTACAGTTTAAAAAAACATCCGTACTCTCGACTTCCCTGTGCTAGCTGGAGCTTCGTTCTGTAAGCTTTAGGGGTATTTGCCAATACTACACCCTAGGGTTACATTGCATAAATTACAATATTGCGCGATATTGACCGGGTTGGGCTAGAAAAATCATAAATCTCTTCAAGTTTACGAGACTTTTTGAGATTTTGAAAAATATTAATTTGGGCCAGTTCTATAACGTTTTCTACGCGATTAACTTTTTTACGCTTTTTTTTATAATATCTTGAAAGTACGCTTCAGGACGTGTATTTTAAACAAAAAATGGGCGTCAAGATATTACAGTCACAATTCCGAGAATTTCGAAGCGGCAACGCTAAAACAATATACACCCTAGGAAATTGCACCTTTACATATTGGCGATACATGTGTAGAAGAGAATAAGTTAAAAGACACCAGTAAGGACAGACAAAGACAGTTAGATGCCACAGTGTTTCACGCTTGTGTACGTATTAGAAACGTATGAGACCTGCGCATAACAGAAACTGGAAAGTGGAGTGGAGAGACACCGCCCATCACCTACCGAATTTGAGTTGAGTTTTTCGCAGCTATGAGGGTGTACATCGACTTAGCTGTATGAAACGAAATTCTTACGTAATTCTGACTTTTCACAATTATCCCATACACTTAAAAGAAGTGTACGAACATAATTGTATTTATTTTTAAATTTGTGTATTCCTTAACTAACTGGTCTGCAAGAAAATTAAATTGAAGTTCTATAAAAAATAAAAACATAAATCAACCCGGTTATAAAACGAAAGAAAGAAGAATGCCTATTGAATAAGTGGATCAAAAATGTCGCCCTTTTGTGCTTCGCAAAAACCTAGTCTATCGAAAAACTCAGTTCTTACGCGTTCTAACACTTCAGGGGAAATATTATTTGGGACTTGTACAATTCTGGCCAGTAAATCATTTAAATTTCGCGTTCTTTCATGTTCATGTCCGTAAACAGTTTGTTTTATTTGTTAAATATTTGTTGGCATTTAAGGAACCGTTTATAAAAAATGGCCCAACGATAGAATGGCCTAAAATACTAACCCAAACATTTAACTTCTCAGGATACTGCGTACGCACAGGAATACTCAAGTGCTTATTTTCCGTAGACCAATAACGATATAATAATTCAATTCACACGTGCGCATTATAATTTATGGGCGGGGCGTCCCGCCTACATATTTTATTGCTACCTTATCAGGAGACAGAAAATAACGCTCATAAAAGTTTTAAAATGACATATCAGTCTGGCAACTCTGGATATAATATTTCTCTGTCAGTTCCCTTCATTTGAAGAGTTAATTATTTTATATCTTTTAATGCTCGGCTTTGAAATCTTGGACGTTCCAACCATATATGTATACGTCGCGTCAAAAAAAAGATAGTCGCGTAGAAAACGTTATAAAACTGGCCCAAATTAATATTTTTCAAAAAGTCAAAAAGTCTCGCAAACTTGAAGAGATTTGTGATTTTTCTAGTCCAACCCGCTCAATATCGTACAATAAACAAAGAAATGGCGTCATTGTTAATTAAGGCTTGCAAAAAAAAAATCGATCGTTAATTACTCGAAAAGTTATTGACGGATCGAGCTGAAATTTTATTTGTAACTTCATATTACAAACAGCAGTCCCTCCAATCAAATTTCATGATCATGGTCGCCCTACTTTCGAAGTAAAAAAATGGTGAAAAGATAAGCACTTTTCAACTTCAGCAATCATTTGCAAGTTAACAATAGCACTTGGAGACTTCAAGCTTCGGGTTGGGTTTAAAATTTTGGAAATTCAATAGGCTACAACTTCTTATATGCATATGCTATATAAAATACGCCAAGGAACGGAGATATAAGCGGAAATGTGAAAAAAATACGTTTTTTTTCACAAACCGTTGATTTAAAAAAATTGCGAACGGTTTCAGCTCTACCGACCCCGCGCATTGTGTTCTACGCAAAAAAAAATACATAGGGAACCGTCAAAACTAGTCCTATATGTATGTTTCAAGAACACATAAAAATCTCTGCGGACTGTTCTCGTCGCGTCGTCGGCAAATTGAGGCAACTTGCCATGCTACGCGAGTTCCCTATGTCTCGCGTACGCCAGCTTTAAATATAACTTTAAAATTAGATGTTCAAACGTAGTGTACTTTTAGGAAGTCTTTTGCCGATTTTGATATCTTCATGTAAATAGGACCTTAAATCAGCGACGAACAAAAGTGCATATGAAGGGCAAACACATATTTTATATAATATTACATAACACAATTTGCATATTCATGGAAAGGAGAGAATATCTCGTAATCCATACGGGCATAATGTCAGTTGTTTACAGAGTCGTCCGCCTCATCCTTTAACCTCGTCTAAATGCCACAATTATGCATCTAATTATCATATATTAACACCTAATTAAAAATACGCCGGTTATAGGTAATTGAGGAACAACATGGAGCTGGTATCAGATATTCTTCGTTAGAAACCACGACATGGCAAGGCGTATCTAATTATCTATTATTTAGTTTGTGTTGAAGTAATCTATTAGCATGTGTACTTTTTTTAATTTACACTACAATTTAAGGGGCCTATTTCTATGTAAGTGTGCTGGGTGGATCTGTTCGGCAGACGGATGCATTGTTACTATACACTACTAAGAAAATTACACGCACACACACCACACAGGGTGAAATTAAATTGATAATAAATTGATTTGAAAATAAAAACTTTCAAACCGTTAACACACGCGATCGAGTAAATTAGAGAAAAACTAAGCGATTTGTGGTTATTCGAAATGAAGTGTTTGGATTTGCAAAATTTCCAGCAGTTTCATAATGTTCCTTAAAAAAAAAACGAAAAATCAAATTTTACAAATACTTCAGTTAGAGTGGACAATAAAACAACAACAATTGACTATTGACATTATGATTACTAAATAAACTTTTACATTTATAATTTTATATATTTATTTATTTTGGGTAGAACATAAATAACTATGTAGGTACATTATTACATGCATAAATAGGTAGGATCATACGTAACTAGAGATCGCCAAAGTGAGGCTCATTACAGGGTCGCACTAGCCCATACAATTACCTATGTATAATAAATCGGCGTCTTACCTATAAATGCTTATTAACAAAGTTGAATGGCTCAGAAAGGTGATGGGTAAAAAACAATTCCTTGGTGTTTGTCGGAAGCTGTATGGCAAGTGTAACCCGCCCAACTAACACAACACAAATATTGAAAACTAATGTAAACTGTTCACCAGTAATTCTCGATTATTTAAATACAAATCTGAAATTATGTACCCAATATGGGTATTAATTCGTTTTTAGACTGAAAATCCATCGAACGGTTCTCGAGTTATTTGAAAAATTTCTAAAAATTTAAATAACTTAACTTCTAATAAATAAATTTAATAATTTAGGGGCACGGGTAGCCGAGTGGGTTAAAGCGCCGTCTTTCCAGTCGCGATACCTCTGTGCGCGTTGTTCAAGTCCCGGCCGGGGTAGCGATTTTTAATTGTCTCGCTTTCTCCGTCAGGACTTGATATGCAACCACTAATACACTAGTGTATAGGTGTGGATGCATAGATGACAATCCAACCGCACATGCCCTAGATTTGGTAATGTTCTGAGTTTTTCTGGGTTTCCTCAGAACTGTAAAGCAAATGCGTTACCGAAATAATCTTAAGTCGCTCCCAGTGCGCCATGGCAAATAATAATAATAGCCACTCCTTCCTGCACAGGTCCCTGAGAGGACCTAAGGGGTTACTCTTCGGTGTAATTATAGGGTGAGTATTAGTATTATAATTAAGATATCAAAAAAAAAACGCTGGCTAAAAATGTTGATTCAGCCCCAAAATCTTTTTACATCAACGGCTTTAGATATAAATTTGACACGTGGATAGATTGAAGAGACACATCCTACATGGTTATTAATCCGTTTCTTTTTCTATAAAAATAACCACTCCAAGGTGAAGATAAGTATATATTTTTTTCTGGGCAAATGTTTTACACACCATATTCGACTTGAAACATCGGTTTTTTATACAACTGTGACGTCAATCTTGACTCACAGGTTTAAAAATATTTGATTTTTTTATCATTCGCATACCCGCGTAGAGTCCATAATGGGGTGTGTGATGTATAATAAAGGCAATGAAATAATCAAATGTTTAATGATATTCCACCAATCAGAATAGGGAATATTTCTTCTGTACATGGTTGTCCGCCAATAGGAGCCGTTGGCGAGGGTTTTTTTTCGGTTATTTTTTTTGATATCTCGCACCGTTTTCGCGAGTTATGAACTGTTGTTGCATATAAGTCACTTATCACTCTCACTGATTAGCTAATTTTAAAAAATATGGAGCGTTTTCACGCCAACCAATCAAACTCGCGACATGTTTTTCCCGCCCACCCGCATGGCTGGTAGGGCCAACTGCGTCAGCGTGACATTTACTAAAACGTAACGGCAATCGTGTTTTATAACCCCCACCCCATCTCAGTTGCATGTCGCCCAGTCTTTCTCAGTTCGGTAGGTCTGATCTGCTATGATTCTCACAAGCGCGATGTATATTTATTATACGTAGGTGTGTAACAAAACGACGGAATTCTCAGGAAAAAGGCATTACTAGTTTTTTTTGTAGAATATTTTATTTAGGAGGAGGCGTTGTAGAGAGACCTCACGGAGTATGTCGTAAATTCAGTTTATCCGGTCAATTTTAGAACCTTTAGGGCGTTTATTGGATATGTTGTTTAGGCCGTGACGAATGGGTTTGCCATATATTTTTCTAAATTGTTCTATTCGTGAAAATAGTCCATAGTTTTATACTTATATCACATCTGGCAAACATAAGAGGATAGGCGAATGGACAGCGACGCCTAGGTCAGAGGGGGTCTAGAAAAAAGCTCGCGGTATGTGGGATATAAATGATATGTGGGATATAAGGTTGCTAAAAATACATAAAGTATGTAAAATCCTTGGTCACACCGTCTATCGCGGGACGACAAAAGTTGTTAATGGGTGGTCAGCTCGAGACCGATGAAAAGTCCTAACGTCTCATCCACCACTGGGTGGCTATGGAGACGTAAAGGTTCGGTACGCTAGTGGGGTGAAATTAGGGTATTTTTAGGAATATACCAAGTTCATAAAACAGAGGGGTGCACCCAAAATATTCAATTCTTTTCCTCCCCTCGATGAATTCTTACGTTGTCGTGTTGGCTCTGATTAATTCTTGAAGTTTGCTATTATTGTATTTGTTCAAGAATATTTTCTCTGTTTGTGTGATCAAAGCGTCTTCAAGAATTAATTAGTTATCGTCGGAATAAGACGTGCGACTGGGATTGGTTCACGGCATTTGTTACTGTTTGTTTTGTCTAAATTAAAGACTCCCTTATTTGCACGGCTGTGTTTTATTTCACGCCGGACTATCAAGGAGACCGAGCACCTACCGTCGACCAATTGAAATTGAGGCGTTATCAGGTAAGACCATATCATCTCTTGGACGAATTAATCAACGAATCCACAATGTCAAGGATAGTGGATAGACAATCAGAATGTGAGGGATAGATCTAACTGCTCGGGATCTGGAATGTAACAAAAGGAATCACGGGGTCGTGGGTAACTTCGCGCGCCCCTAGATCCCACATGTTACAGGTG
Organism: Aromia moschata; assembly: GCA_029963805.1. Classification (NCBI taxonomy): domain Eukaryota; kingdom Metazoa; phylum Arthropoda; class Insecta; order Coleoptera; family Cerambycidae; genus Aromia; species Aromia moschata. Next base: position 5,607 of record JAPWTK010001026.1, on the reverse strand, counting down.
CATGTAGGGGCTAGTGCGACCCTGTATGAGCCTCACTTTGGCGATTTCGATACGTAACTGTACAATTTAGTAGTACTACAAAATCAAACTTGAGAGTCTGATGCCTGAAATAATAAAAGCGTAGGTATGTATATTATATGAAACTTGAAAAAAAGTTGCCATACAACTTATTAGATACTTATTTGACGATTTTTTTTAGATCCTATCGTTTGCGAATTATTTGCAAAATCTGATAATGTTGTTTTTGACTTTTTCAAACCCCACATATGGGCCATAAAATGCGCATTTTTTCTAACCTAACCCGTTTAATAATCTTATTGTTTAATCTCATCAAAAGTGGACATCCTGTACACTAGGAAAATGGGCAAATCGTCAATGTTGAAAGACTTGCATCAAGTAGTGAAGTAGTCAACAAAAAGAATCGCTTGATCATTGAAGGGGTTATTTAAAGAGAAAAATAAGATAAGGTTTTGGTCGAAACGTTAGTACTTGGAAGAAGAAGCACATAGTTGATGTGTCTTCTTCTGATCAAGGTACTTTCTAAAGATCGATCGATCTAAAACTCGAGGCGAACAAACCCGAGGAATTGAAGTAAGTTTAAGATGGGCTAAAGATAAAAAATGGGTACGACCAAAGGGATATACCTATACAAAGGGTTGTCAACTCTCAAGAAAGGAGTACAGAGACTAGACAGAGACTAGAACAGCAGCCTACTAGATACGCATGATGTCCACCATACGTATCTGGAGTCACCGACATATTGAAGAAGGTATTATCAAGGAATAAAATTGATGTACGTTTTCGAACGGTGAGAAAATTGCAGGAAATACTTGAGCTTGTAAATGAAGAGCTGTATTGATATCAAACAGGACGCAGTATCCAGTGCTATTGGAACCAAAGAACACCAGAGGCATACCAGATTTGTAGACACAGATAAGTTGGTGGTGGACACGTGCTTAATAGACCCATAGATCGATTATAACATCAAAATCTTTGACAGATCTACCCACTATTACCCACAAGAGATAATTTCAATAGAGGGGATAGGTATCAGTTGAGCAATATATGGAGACTTACTGTAATAAAGCACCTGTGATTTGGAACGTATCAATCAACAGATAACGACAATGAAGCTGAGCACAGGTGAACAAGAAAGCTAGGATCAACCGAGTACGAAAGAGCAAGAAATGAGCAGAAGATTACATAACGCGGAAGAGGCTATTATATTAAAAAGTTACTTGAATATCCAGATACTTTTTTAAAAATTATCCACAAGATATGATACTTAAAGTAACTAAGATAATTTAAATGATTCTTACTGACTTTTAAATAAATACGATACTCTCATTAATTTTACACATTCAAGAGTGGCACATTCTTTGGTAGGTATAATATTTATATGTTAAAGATATTTCCAGTGTGTATGTGGAAATATCTTTAACATGGGTATGTTACGAGATTTCAAACACATGAATAAATGGATGAATAAAAAGCATGCAGAGTAAAAGCAACACGTAGTGTTATCTAATCGATTTGTCTTGTCCTGGTAATTATGCAATGCTTATGCCACCCAAACACAAGGAAGACTACAATTTACGCTTGGAGGCACTGTAGGTTGTAATGATGTTTTTTCCATTACGCACCCCACTACAACTTAATAACAATAACTCAAACATTTCTAATTCAGCTATTAGTATATTACATATATTTGAAATCCACTGTTCGAGAACCATGTATTTAATTACAAAGCAAAGACGACAATTTTAACACATATACATATATACATACATAATTGTTTTACTGACAGAAGTCAATTACCTATAAGGTCGTTGACGTTCGTTTTACCTTTTGACATTTCAATGTATTTCCTCCACTACGACTAGAATCTCTGTAATTATACTGCTGCATTTTATAGATATACTAAAAGTTAGCTGTATGTATATGCTGTATGTTAATATAAATTATTAATACCATCTAATTAGATTAACGATTACATCGTTAGGTTGAGTTTGTCATTAAATTAAAAATAAAAACGGCTTCCAATGAAATCACTACTTTCACATCCAATTTCCCACATTTAATTTGACTAAATCTAAAAACATAAGATTATGTTCTTAAAAGAATGATAGTTGGATATGACTTTTCTGGCCTTTATGACCTGTATCATCCTTATCACCAATATGACCTGCATGACCGCTATTGCCGTTATGACCTAAATGACTCATACTACATCTGCGATTTTTATGGTCACTATTACCTTTATGGCCGATATGACCTCTATGACTTGTATGACCCATATAACCTTCACAGCGTATTACGACCTAAATGAACTTAACGATTTTATAACTTTATGACATTTATGACTTTGATGACCTGAATGACCTTTATGATCAGTATGATCTATTTTGGATAATGATATGAAAGTAAAAATAAGAGTAGAAACTTGATAAATGATATATTTGAATTTTTCTACACTCGACATCGACATATCCGAACTTTTCCGTTCCGCGAAATTCCAGATTTTGGAACTCTCTTCACCTCGGGATAACCGAACTGAACTGAACGCTGGCGCATGCGCAAAGGGTTTTCTAGCTCATTCTATGTACTTTTCTTTGTTTTTCGAGGTTTTTATGCAAATGTAATACATACATGTGTACATGTTAATAAAAGAACGTTTTTTAAACAAAAAAAAATGTTGCCAGGTGCAAAGGAGAGAGAGTTGCAGGTAATTATTTTGTAATACAAAGTAAATGTTTGTTTTATTGAACATTTTGTTGATGTAAACATAATTGTACTGTTTATTTGCAGAGAAAAGAGCCTGCTAAGAGGCTAACCTTGGAGCAAAAGCTGGAACTGATAAATCACGCAAAAAATGGTGTTAAAAATGTTGAACTATGTAAGATATACAATATTTGTAAATCGTCAGTGACAGAAATTCTTGGAAAAAAAAGAAATTGACTAGTCGGAATTTGAAAAAAAGACGAAAATTAAGTGGACGGATTGACACAAAAAAGTGCACCGGTACTTATGATACGCCATTTGAAAAAAGTGTTTTTTCACTGGTTTGTGCAAAGAAGAACTCTTTGAGAACCTGTCTCAGGTGTTTCTGTGACAATCGAATGTTTGATAACAATCGCATTATTGTGTTTACATTTTTTTTCTCGTTTAAATTTCGCGGTTTTTTGTCGTCAACCAATCAGCGACATGTTCGGTTGTGTGGAAGTACAAGTTCGGAAATATCGTGGGAAAAGTTCGGAAGTCTCGTGAGTTCGGAAATATGGAGTTCGGATATGGCGATGTCGAGTGTACATCAAAAACTTATAAAACGACACGTCATATGAACATCTTTATTAATTCACAGTGAGGTATAACAAAACAACCGCGCTCTCCTCTCCTGTATACAACAAAAACACCTCTAGATTTCATCATAAAAATCAGCCATCAGCCAAATGAAAATATGAATTTGAGTTCATATTTGGTTTTGGTTTTCACCTCAAGACTTCCTTAATATTTCCTTAAATATTATTCTAGCCCCTCCCTGTACCCGCAGGAGGGGGTAGGGTATTATTAAAATTTATGTTAACAAAAAAATAGTTTACATATTTTGAATACTTACCCCCGTTATGTTGTACATGTGTCTCAAAGCAAAGAGCATACCTTGTATCGTTTGCGATTTACTTGTAGACACGGAAAAATATATTACCCCTATTTATCCCCCAACCCCTGGTTAATGGGTGGGGGGATAATCTTATTCGGTTATTAAGCTCAAAATCAGCAAATCAGCCTCAGATCTCGTCATTGTATATATGTGTTCCAAATTTAAAGTTGATATTTTAACTCGTTCTCGAGTTATCGTGTACACGAAATAAGTTAACAGATAGACATACCGACAGATTTTTTTACTTAAACGTAAAATCTGATTTTTAGTACATTTCAGAACATTTTGTCAGCAACAAATTTTTAATAATATTTCATCGATCCTATCGATACGGCTTGTAGGAATGACCGATTTTGAGTTATTTTCGGTGTTTTGAAATCAATTCCAGCAATCCAAACTAATTTTTTTATAATACGATGCCCCATATTTTATTTTATATTTGTATGTATAATTCAATTCTGAATCTATCTATATTAGCATTCCCTATACCTATGTATATTTAATAGTTATTTAGTTATTTGGCGGGTCTTTAAATTTGTTAATAACTTCTAACAAATCGTTTTTTTACAAGCGTGTCATGGAAATTATACTACTAACGGTACTGTTTCTATTAATACTGATAAATAATTATTTTCATTCATTCAAGTTTTTCATATTCCACTTATTTTCAATCGTTATTATTAAAAAGTACTCATAGCTTAATTTTGTCTTAACAAATGCAAAAAGTAAGTGAATCATCACATCTCAAAGGTGCGCATTGCCTAATATTATGCCACAGAAGCTACTTTCCAATAATATTATTGTTAATCATAACTACACCTACATATATGATATATTCTGTGATTGGATAAAAAAATTACCTACTGATATCTATGAAATACATGTAAGAGTAAGTAAGTATAATGAAAAACGTAAGTATAATTTTTAAAATATACATTGACGTTTTAAGTAATAGGTAATGTAATATGTCTAAAAAGTCCACAGTCATAGTGTCACTGCCGTTTTGTTCACAGTAAACTACAGCCCCCTTGCCCACACCCCTACCGCGGGACAACAAATAATATCATGAGCTAAAACAAAACAAATTTATGATTAACTTTGGCTATACAGTAAGGTTTTCACGTAAATGTAAGGGTAACATTTTAGTTTACGCCTTGTAAATTATATATGACATTAACCCTCCTCCAGGGCTTCATACTACGGATACAACTATTATCCTTTATTGGCAATTTGTAGGATAAATAATTTTACAAATAATGTAATAAGGGTAATTGTCGTATCCAGAAAATGAACTCTTTGTTTCAGAAATCTCACCAAAAATAGTATTGGGCCAAACGATATGATTCTGGACTCGTAGATTAACATAGTTTAACACACGTGAAGGCAAACATTCCGAATTCTAGGTGACAATCTTTAGATACATTTTCATTGAATGAATGTAACAGAACCTGGGAATATCGCAAAATCCGTTTATCCAATGCGATCTAACGTTACTTTTAACTAGATCATCGACGCAACGAATTTGTTAAAACCGCAATGGCATTACGCAATGAAAATTTATTGCCGCATTAAATTAGATTGAGAGATGTATAACCCATATGGCACATAAAAACTTAATTAAGATCAGATGAAACTTCTCTTTATCCGTTCTGTTTCTGTTAAGCAACGGTTCTTCGCTGCTCAATAGTTTGTTTTACACGTTTTTTAGTATTGGATATATTTCTGGGTGTGTGTATATGCGGATCGTCTGCGTAAAAACGGAGCGACATGCAACAGATTTAGTTCTGTTGGTTTGACTATGAAGAGGAGAATGAGAATGAGTACAGACATGAATACAGACATGAGCGGACCGCAAAAGATTGTAAATAAATACAAAGATAAATAAATATGAATGCATTGTCAAACAAAAATTGAGGAGAATGTATTACTATTGAATGATGTGTTAAAGG